>JAQIWE010004681.1:0-10553 GCA_034698565.1 Campodea plusiochaeta
ATCAAATTCAGACTTACTGTTCACAAGTTATAAGCTTCGAAAGATTTTGGAAAAGAGGTTCACAGGTAACTCAGTGAGTTGTCTGCTGTGAACTTCAGGTGGGTGTATCTCCAAAATGGCTGGACCGATTTTGTTCATTCTTTTTTCAGAAATTATCAAAAAATTCTATTGCAAATACTATTATCAGAACTCAAAAAGTGGAAAATTGGCTGTCTAGTCCCTTTAATATAAAAATAAATCACAATTTCACTACTACAATAGTAGATTAAATGAAAAATATCCATTGATTTACACTTATTCGATCCAATTTAATAATCATTTAAAAATAATACAAGTACATTGCTTACTTCGGTTATTGTTCTTTCTGATAAAACTCTCTTTCGATATAATTGTGGTAACAAAATGACCATATTGACTGAGCATGGACAGAGGTCATAATTATGTACTAAACTTAAAACATTTGCACCGAAATGACGGTATCCATCCTCTCTGTATCAAAATAATTGTTATCCACATCATTAATAATATTGCACAGAATGGTTATGTAAATTTGACAATTTCTCTGCTAACTTATATGTTCAATGTTTCTCTTTCTCGTGTAGTGGAATTTTGTACCATTTAAAATATTAAAATATACATTTTGAGTACTCAGTTACACAGATATATAAGGTAACATTGCCTTTAGTCCTTTTGCAATAACTAAAACGAAATCATCATAGGAAAAGCAATAAAACATCAGATACGATACAGTGATTGCTATTTTATGATACACAATTATCGATTCTGAATTTAATGACTTTTTTGTTCTTAAAAGCGACTCAGCAATATTATTTTTATATATGCAATATACTGATTCTGAACGTGAATCAATTGTAAATGCTGTAAAAATTAATGTCTGTGTTCTGTGCGTACTTCAGTGTTACTGAAAACTTTACTGCGTAAAGAATAATTATTATTAATCACATTTCTTGAATTTAATTATTATACGATTTTTTTATGTTTTCAAAAATAGTGATATATCGCTGGAAAATACCAATTTACTTTTGAAATGTTAGAATGTTTTTAATTAATTATGGTGCTTGTCGTAATTTCCTGAAAGTGGTTATTAAATAACCCGCTATAACTTGATTATACACAAATAACCTGATATTGTTTCTAATTATACCTTAACCGTTCCTCCTCCTGCAACATGAGTCATATTATCTCTAGATCCAACTTTAGATGATGCTCTACTTCCAAAATCTAATTTTTTGCTTTCTATCTTCTTGTTTCCACCTCCAGGTTTGTGTGTTGTGTTATCTAATGAACCAATTTTAGACTTTGCTGCCCATTGAAGCTTTTGAGTTGCGATCTGAAACAGAAGAATATTATTAGTAAATCTAATTTATATTCAATATTATTCAAGGTTAAATAAGAAAATTATCGTTTTTTTATATTTGAATATAAACTGTAAATTCCAGTTCGGCAGGTTATATGATAATGTCTTATTTTATATTATATACTTCATTTATCCTTCCACTGGATGAAAACACAGTTGAATTACCATTTTCAACCCTGATTTTCCCTCGAGTTGAGTTAAAAAGTGGGTGAAAATCAAAGTTGAAAAGTTTCAATTTTTGAAATTCATCCCAACAATTCAACCAGGAGGAAAAGTTTTAAAATGGTGGATTAAAGTAAGTTGAATATGTTAAGATAACAATATAATCTGTTTAATCTCTGCTGAACAGCGCGGTATCTTTTTTATGATTTTGAAAGTACTTATCTCTTTTAAGGATGCAAAAATCGACAGGCTGTCTCTGTTTCAGATGCATTATTTCATCCTCAGTCTGCATTTTATACTATTTACTGGAAACATATGGCGTGAACATTTAAGGATGAATTTAATTTTTCAGCCAGATGAAATATTCATTTGATGAAAATTTCACCCAGTGGGATGAGATCTTTACGGGAAAGATAATTTGTAAATTAAGTAGTAAGTGAAAGAAAATCTGTAACAGTTAAAATATTTTTCCATCTTTAGAAAACTGTTTCATCATATTTTTTTCTATACTTTCTCCGGTAATAATATTACTGGTGTCAGTACTGTGAATAAATCATAGAATACTGTATAACGATTATACAGTATATAATAATAATGCATACGATTAACCGTACAGCAGCAAGGTATTATATAAACCAGAACTGGCTTTCCACTGTATTTCTTAAACTGGACTGAATACAGTTGTAGAGTTCATTAATGGTACTTTGCCAGTTCATTTTTGTCTTTTTGAGTTAATGAATGTACATTTTTCCAATATTTAAGTTAATTTAACCATTTCAGCTAAAGTAAATCATCTTTAGAATCATTTGCAATGCCAAATGAAAGACAAATATTTCTAATGACTAAAGTATTTTTTTTTATTTAATCCAGATTAATAATATTAATAGAAACTGATCTAAAATAATTAAAAAATAAAAAATACTTTCAGATGCAGACTGAAAGTCAGCATCATGTATTTCAAGTTCATCATAATTATGCATATCTAACATGGCTACGGTAGTAAATGGAAATAATAATATTATTGTGCAAAATGAACATAGAACTAAAAAAACAAATAAAATAGAACTAAATAAAACCAGAAAAATGTTGAGACTTGAAATCAAAAACAATAAATATATATAAACGAAAAACATCTGTACCTTTTTATCTCCTCCTCCAGGAGTATACGTGTCGTTAGCTGCACCAATTTTGGCTTGAGCCTTTGATACATCAATTTTTCTAGTTTCAATTTTGACATTTCCACCTCCTGGTTTGTGATGTGTATTTGCTAGAGAACCAATTTTCGACCTTACACTTTTGATATTTGGGGAAGCTGCAATTCCAACTTGAATCTTGTTCATTGGTACTGAATAAGAATAAAGCATCGCCTATTAATATTCATGCAAGCTTTGCTATTATTTTTACAAGTATATAAATAAAAGAATATTTGAATAAATCTTTCACTGTTAGCCATATCAATTACTAATATAACTTTTTGTAATATTACAATATTGTCTATAAAATATTAATGGAAAAACATAATTACTATAGGTTATATACAGGGTGTCCGCAAAAGATAGCACCACCTAAATAACTTTTATATGATCATAAAATAAAATTTCGGTAATCAAAATCAATCTTATAGGTTCGGGTTTCAGGTACAATTCTCGGGTAGCTTTGGTGTTTATACAAATGTGGTCTGCTTTCACCAAATTTTCGGGTTATGCAATGTATTATCAATTTATCATCATCATCATCACACAAGAAAATTTCCATCACCAGAACGAACCTAAGTTATTTTGGATTTCGGTACCCACTATCGGGTGATTGATTTCACTAGCCTAGTCGGATTTCACCAACTTTCAAAGTCATGTATGACCATACAACAGTAATCCAAATAAATCAAAGTTTTGGGTTCCGCGGGTGCAATCTCGGATACTTTTGACGACTTTATTAACTTGACCAGATTTCACTAAATTTTAAGGTTATATAGGGTATCATCATATACAACAAAATTGAAATAATCAAAGTTAATCTTAGCTCAAGATTTCGCATATCAATGATCGATTGATCTGGTACGAAATTGGTCTGATTTTTATCAAACTTTATAACCACAAAGGAAATATGTTCAGTTTTTAGTTCCGTTTTTACCCTTTTACAACGTAATGTAACCACCCGCATTTCTATAATATACACTGTGATAGTTGCATACAGCCATAGGGGAAATGAACATTCCTGCACCATAATAAATTCTTCAACATGGTATAGATACTCTGGAATCTTGTGTGATAGGAATTTAAAAGCGGATACCATCATGTTTTCACAGAGCCTGACCGAACACGCCACATGAGTTAAAAATTTCTTAAATACTCATGTTCGCAGAATATTAAAATATATTTCTGATCGTAAATGAAAAACAACTTATATTACCATTACTAAATTATAGGTCAAATGTGTAGACATGTGAGAAGGAGATTGTAGATTTAATATGAAACTTCCTGCGTTATACCGTCAGCTTTCTGTAACATTATGTAAAATGCCTTTTAGAAATTATTCTTACTTTGTATGAAAATTGCTTTTTCTGTTTCATTTGAGTATGTGCAATGTGCATGCATAACTTTGCAGTTGATTGTTTATTCAGAAAGTGCACTATGTAGTGTTCATTCAGACTGTGTATTTTATTTCATATTCATTGCGTTGAGAGATGCTCCAAAACTGTGAGCTTAAATAAAGTAAGAATTACAGTACAGTACGTAGTAAGAAGCAGTAGTTTTCATATGTAGTGTTGTTCTTATACCTTTGTGGAAATGTAAAAAGAGCTTTACTAAATCGATCTCACAATTTTGCATTTTCTTTCATAATTTAAAAAAGTATATTAGTATTTAAAAACGATTTTAAAAAATATATAAATTTTCCGCACTTTCCTGTTTTGTTCTTTAACTAGAGATGAAGGGAGTAGTTTGAAAAATCAGTAAAAATTTTGCGTTCTAAAAAAACATACAAAAAATCCAGCAGATATTGCTGGTTGTTTATGTGTTCAAATAACTTCGTTTCATAATAACATTATTTTGTTTAGTAATACAGAATACGCTCTTTTAACATTTTCATTCGACAAATGCCGCCCTCTGGAGAAATACAATAGTGAAATAATTACTAAAAGCAAAATTTAAAATTACAGTATTCCGTTTCTTCTATTACTTGAACACATTTTAAATAACAATTTGAATGAATTAAAACTTTGAGCGGTAGTATTTAAAGATTATATATTTTACTAGAGTGCGGAGTTTGTGGAATTCCAAAATTATATGTAACAATAACTTAGATAGGTAGTCATGAGAAGTCGTCCGAACGTGCGATGTTTTTTACCCATGAATTGTTTCCATTGGATTATATTATTCAAAACATAAGGTAATTGCATTAATCTCTATTATAAATTACTATTAACCCGAACCTCTTAAGTAATAGAGAAGGTTAGTGGTTAAGTGATAATTTGCACAATGTTTATGAAATAATTGTAAAATTAACATAATTTCAGAATTTGTTACTATCATATTACTTCCAGCCACCGAAGAGCATGGCAAACGAGTAAAGTTTTTTATGGCAACAAAATCGATATTTTTCTTTCGCCAATGAGTCATCCCGATCGTGTGGAATTAGGTAAAGCAAACAGCTTTCGTGTTTTGTGATTTAAAAGATATTATACAAGTAATGGTATTTAATGCAATCTATAATACAATAAAATAATCTACTGTGGGACATTTAGCTTGTGATGAATATCTCAATGGTTATCTACAGTGATTTAAACCGACTCTTATTAAATGCAATGATATATTAATTTATTTTGTAAAATACAATAATATATTAATTTATTTCATCATAATCGACGAAAATTCATTTATTGTAACGGTATCTCTGTCTGACATTGTTCAATGATATGAGAGATATGGATAGCCTCGGTGACTTCCAGTTATTTCAGTATTTGTCAACTTCCAAAAAATTGATGTGTCCGGTTTATAGTAAGTGAAAATTGTATCTGCGTCGTAACTTATCCCAGTCTAACATACCTCTGTTCCATAATCCTCATTAAACTATAATATATTGATTAATTGGCGATTGTTTGGAATTCTAATGAGTAAGGAATAACTTATTTTTAGTTAAAGAACTACTATTTTGATCAGTTATCTTTCAAATTATGGATATTTGAAGTGGTTTAATCTATAATTTTGAAAATGAATTATCAACAAGAAAAGATACTGAATCTCTGAAAATCTATCAACTACTATTTTTTTTATTCACATGATTTTAGTTAACTATACTCTCATCAGGCTCACCTTTTTTCTCTGATTCAGTACTAGCAGTGCTACTAGCTCCTGTTCCAGGTGGTGTTTTAAGCGAAGGTGGAGCTGGTGATTTGGCTTTATTACTTTTCCTTGTTGTTGCTGTTGTTGTTGGTGTTGTTGGTGAGGAGATGACGTCATTATTTGTAATTGTTGATGGAGTTGTTTTATTATTAAGACTGGATGGAGTTGGTATTTTCGATGGTGTTTTAGGTGATGGTAAATCACCATTTACTTGACCTTGAGTAGATTCATCAACACCACTGTCGTGATCACCTTCTGAAATCAAACAACAAAACAAAATTAAACCTTTGTCTGTTTTTAAATGTGTGAATCAGAACATAATTCTTTTCTAGGTTTCTGAATGGAGTTCGTTTACTTTTTGAATGAGTTTTCTGTTCTATGCATATCTCGTCGAATATACAGTTATCTAATTTGATTTGCTAATTATAGAAAGGTGAGCTATTATTGTTTGCAAAGTAAAGCGTAATTGATTGATTTCATCGATAATATTGAATGTTGTCGATTTTGGTCGTCTCTTTCACCTCTTTTATATCCGTTTTTCAAGTATGTTTAGAGCATACACGAAAGATTCCAGCTAGGTTGTCGTCTACAAGTTTTCAATAAAAATAATATTGTTGACTGATTGCATATTAATTAATAATATATGAAATGTTATGATAGTTTAAACCAGCGCATCATTGATGATAATTTGATTTCTATATAGAAATATTGTGGAAAAGTCGTACAACTAAAAACCTACAACAACACAACCAAACTAAAAACCTAAGGTAATCTTTTTGAAATGTATAAATTAAAGTACAATGAAAAAATTGTATTGGAAATTACGAAGTGTGTTTTCATTTTCCCTTTATAACACTTTTTCCATTTCTTTCATGAATATTCCGTAGTTTACAGTAAAATTTACTGTCATATTCTGAAGCGAAATAATTTCTGCTCTATAATTCAAAACAGTCAATGTAAAATAGTACAAATTATTTCAATAAACTTGTCATCACAACAAAATAACACATATTATACGAAAATTAATCTCTATAATGTTGATCAGTACAAGTTTATTTACTCATAACATGGTGAACTATATTCCAAAGTAAACATAAAGGGAGAAATATATAAAGGATACCAAAAATAAACATTATAGATTCTGTTCCCTGGAAAGTATGGGTATATAGGAAAATGAAAATCAATGAACAAGGTTAGTGATGAGAATTGTGATAATGAATGTAGCACAGGAAATCTTTAACTTTCAAATAAAGGGGGTTATAGAAAGCACTACTTTGCAACTACAGCCACGAAAGTTCTATAGTACACTTAAGTTATATAGGCAGTGAGATTTAACGGAAGTTATTAAAAGCTTTTTATGCTTCCATTCACAGATTTTATTTGTAAAGAAATAGTTATTTTTTTAGGTATTCAATTCCTTTCAATAATATTTTTTACCTATTACTTCGAAATTATGTTAAATAGATCAGAAAAGCAAATGTCGTTAAAAGGGAAACTATGTTAAAAATCCTCAAAATCTCCCTATACATATAAAACTGATCTAGTTTGATAATTACCTGTATGTTTACTCAGAAACACTTTATTGTAACAATCAGTGGTTCCTTTGAGACATTAAATCACTTATAATTACCTTTCATTTCATGGATAAAAATATCAAGGTTTTCAACACTATTCATTTAAAAGTTAATAAAAGTGCAGAATTATATCTGTTTAAATATATTTGCAAATAAATGTATTATGCTAACAACTTTACAGGAATCACATGAAAGTTACTGATGAATCTTCTCCCATTTACAAATTACAATTAATTATTTCTGTTACAGTTATTATAACCGCTACAATTTAATATATAGTATCTAAGTGATGATGTCATTCCCACATTAGTATGCTAACATAGAGTATAATATATTATATATCCATATCCAATACCCTCTTAGGTTAAGAAATCTACCAGCACATAAAAAAATTAAGAAAATTAAATTCTTGCCCTGATCTCTCAAAATCAATCCAATTTTCTCTACTGATTGCACTAATTATTTAAAATTCCTCTGTTTCTGATATTTATAGCAATAAGCAAAATCGTTTCTTAACAGATTATTGAGGTCATCACAATATGACGAAACACTTTTATTTATGTAATCTTCCCAGTCAAAAATAACCATTTGGTCAGGAAACGAAATCATTGCTAATTTACATAATTATATATTGTCTACCTAATCGTATTATATAATAGTGATAAAAGGTTAACTTGATTTAGGTTAGGTATCAATGATAAATTGATACCTGAATCAATGTGGTATTGACCAAAACAAACATGCAAGTTGAGTGTACCACCCCAACTTTCAATTAATCAATAGTGAATAGTTCAAACAATATTGTTTAAGGAAATGCAACAAATTATTGTATATTGTGATAGGTTAGGATACAATGATATCGACATTATGACGCCGCTTGTATAATACAACAATGCATTATTAAAAATTACTTTTAACGTGAAATGGTAATCCTTATATGAAAATGAAATGTTATAATATGTAGTACTGTACAAGGTAACGTTAAATAAGCGTTTACTTTGGTAAAAATAATACGTAATTCCCAATAGTAAGTTTTAAAACTATTTCTCAAAGAATTTACAACTTATGCTATTATTGGTGTATAAATATATTGAAACTTTTATTGCTCAAACCTAAATTTTCTCTTCTTTCGAATAACATTATAATATCATTTATCCTGGCTCACTAATTCTGTATGTATAGGAACGGAAGAAACGACTGCATATACTCTTCTGAAGGAAACAGAATTTGTAGACTCATTCATCCTGCCTTATTGTATATAACTTGGAAGTCGTTGAGATATCTGCAAGTTCTCCCGAGACTCACATATTAAAATAATTTTTCAATTGTAATAAGAACTTATTAATACAGTAATCATTTATTTTATTCACAGTATTAACGAAAAAAACATATAGTAAGCTTGTAACTTTATACCTTATTGATTACAACAACATAAATATACCAACTTCCCTCAGAATGTCTGTATATAAAATGTATTTAGAAAATTGAAATACAAAATGATACTAAAAAGTATTTTATATCGTTATCGTCTATCCAGAAAAAACATACTTCTGTAAAGAATATGCTTTCGCTTTTATCGTATTTACTATAATACTGTAGTTCTATACAGAGGTGAACACGTGAACTACCCTTTAACCTTTCGTTTTGTAATATCTATCAATCTCATACTGTATATTATGTCACTGCGGTAATACTGTTCTGCAACATTCATGTTATAGAATATTATATGGTTAAATAGATACGTATAATCATACTGATGTTCATGGCTGGTGTAATTTCTTCGTAAATAATAAAGAACTATATAGCAATGTTAAAGTGTATTTTGTATTAGTAAAATACTATTATTACGAAACGAAGTTATTTGAACATTTCAATATTCAACAGTGTCTGCTGTCTTTTTTGTTTGAAAAAATCTTTTTCCTTTCTGATATATTATAGTTATTTACTTATACTATATAAAGGATACAATGAAATCTGTATATTATTTTTCCTTTGTTCCTAGCTAACAAACTAGGAAGCAAATTTAAATATGCCCAGTGCATACTGTATTTCCACTATATTTTTTCTCTATCCTTCATAAAATCTGATGCATCCTCCATGATGTCTTTGTTCTTCATAAATACATTATCATAAGAATAGTTGAGACAGACATAATCCCGTGAGGCTCCTATTCGGTTTACAAGGACACTAGTATACCTCGTATAACAATGTCCTTGGTATAAAGTAACAAATTTAAATGTAAATTCTTGATTTCTTTGCAGATGAAACCCTCCTTATACTTATATCTACTCTCTTCATGAGAGTTTGCAGTGGCATCAACAGAAGTGATAATGATGAAGACAAAATATTTTAACATTCCTGCTAGTTTATTCAGTATAGACCGGACTAATGGTACTGAAAGTATACAAGAGGTTTTTGCTCTTTCATGTAACAGTTATATTTTTTAGGTTACACGTAGACGATGAAAGTAGATTAGGATATATTCATATTGAATGAATATTAACTAGATGAAAGTACATCACAGTCTTGAGTATTCTTTGCAGCAATGATTTTCAGTTTCATTATCTCTGTTTACAGTATGTTCTTTATATCCAATCACTGTATAATACCGAAAGTGAGCTTATTATTATTGTTATTACTCTTTTCCATTAATTTGTTATTATTGGATTTATTGTGAGAGGTCGGTTTCTAAAGGTTAGAGTCTAAGTACGAAATCATTGTCCACATCAGAACAAACACGTATGGTACTCAGATAATTTAAAGTCTAAATAGGACAGGGTAATACAGAAAGTATTCATTTTTCTCCAACAAATTGTGATGCTTTTGTTAAAGGGTTAGGTGCAGATAATGAATTTCCGGTTTTCTGTGATTGTCTTGTACCTTACATTATTAAAGAATTTTTGCAAAAAGTTTGACATTTTTTACCCAACGGATCAAGAGATATTTCTGTTTATATATTCGATAGATTTTTCTTAAGGTAGCACAAATCGACCTGCTTAATTTCGCTGCCTTGTGAAAATATGCAAATTATTCGCTGAAAAACACATATTAGAACACATATCTATTAAGTAGTAGCAAAACCGACTTAAAAATAATGCA
>JAQIWE010004682.1:0-10552 GCA_034698565.1 Campodea plusiochaeta
AAGAGAGGGCTTTAAAGCCCTAGTTCCGCCATTTTCTGTATGCAAATATTGGAAATAAAGGCATGTATTATTATTATTATTATTATTATTCACAGTACATTGCAGTTCTTTTAGCGTGCATATTTATCTCATAAATATAGTGAGTCTCAGCCAGAAATAACGTATTAATTATACTTTACTGTTTGAGGCTTTAAAATTCGATTTTAGGTCTCAATTTTTCATTATCTGCGTGAGAAATTCGTATTTATTGAAAGTGTTCAAACTACTCCAGCCGTCGAGCTACTATAAGTAATGTATTTATCCGATTTTACGATGAAAAATCAAAATAACTTTTTAATCATTGCTTTTGTTTTCGCATTTATAGAACATGTTTATAAATATAATTGTCAGAAGAATAAATTCTGAATTTTTCCAGCACTTTCAGCATTACCCTTGTACAAAATGAAAGTAAAGGTAATAAATGATTACACGGCACAATACTCTCCTTGATTCTGAAATTGAAAAAAAAAATGTTGAGATATTAACAATTCGTAGAACTCAATATCAATCAAAAAGAAAGATCAAACAAAAAAAGAAACAAATAAAAAATTGGAGAGCTCTTGTCTCATGTTAATATTCTCGACTCGTTATTCTATCGTAATATTGAAAACTTCTCGGAATGTCTTTAATATATGAGTATAATAATTACAAACATTGCAAGTGATCCGTGTATATTATACAAGAAAGATAATACTAAGGTATTTTAGAAATAGTCTGAGACAGAAATGTTCCACATAGTTGATAACTAACTATTAAGTTATTTTCAAATGTGCTAATGATGTTATAATATTTTATGTGCTCTACATATAATTTTCCTTTGCTATCATGAATAACAATATTTTACTTTAAAATGAAAAATAAAATTCTAATTGTAGAAGAACCCACTATAAAGTATAAAAAGGATTTTGTTTTCTAAATGATTTTTTATAATAATATATATTTCAAGAAAGCAAATCTACTGGAATAAACCTAAAAAATGTACCGAAGAATTAAATTACTTCTCTAACTGATTTTTATTCGATTTGCCAGTCTTTACCTTTTAGCAATATTAATGATATACATAAGGTATTTCTCATAAAAAGATTATTTATAACCTATTTTCAAATCGTACAAAATCATAAGCTTTCTCATATTATATTTAGCTTATACGATGATTTCATAAATAAATATGTTTGCTGAAACCATGGAATACAGCAATGAATTTCGCAGGCACTTATAACACTACTGGCCTGTATTTCTAACAAAAGCCTGCCATCAACCTTCGCTTCCGTTTTAACTTTCTCTGTAGCTCAAAAAGTCCATTTGAAAGAATTTGGAGCTTTCCAAGTAAAACGGTGACTTTTCGCTATATCGATTCACTTAGTACACTACTATACTGCTTCAGACTACAGACGATGAAAGAAAAAGGGCGCTTTCTTTCCTTCTTTTTTCGGTTCCTGCTTTTTTCTTCTTTCTCTGAGTATATACAGTAGTGTAGTGTTTTCAAGCGGGTAGTACTACCTAATGTATATAAATCTGAGATAAATGCGAAAAGTTTAAGTTCTCTATACTTTCTGATGGTTTAGATTGTTTCAAAGTATTTTTTCGAAGGGTGAAATATTATTTTTGATGGTATGATCGAAATTTTTCGATCGGAATGATATAAAAGTTGAGTTTTTAGTGTGGGTGTTATAGTTTATGATATCGTATAAGAACAGCAGATATGATTACGCAGGTCTATTTTTCGTCAGAAGTTCTAAATGTGCTGTAGGAATGGGTAGAACTAGTGCTTGGTGTATGGGAATTTACAATGATAATGAGACAATACGTTATTGCTAAAAATAAAAAGACACTGTTTAAAATTTTAATGAAAATGAACTGGACGGATATTTTTTTATTCCATTCAAAATTTACTTCGTTCATGTGGCACTTCGCTGGTGGCACACACACAGCATTGTTCAATTTTCCACCACTTCAATTACAAATTTCTGTGACCAGTCGTAATGTGTTGTGCAAATATACAATGGTGTTAAATCTATTTGATTTTTTCCTTTAAAATCCTTTAAATTCTGCGATGTTGAACTTTTCAAATTTATTTAAACAGAAAGAAAGGAATAAATGAAGTAAAAACTGTTTTTTTAATTAAAGGGTTACCTGCAGATAATGAATTTCCGATTTTCTCTTATTTTCTTGTCCCTTATGTTATTAGAGATTTTAGAAAAAAAATTGACATTTTTTGACCCAACGGATCAAGAGATATTTCTGTTTATAGATTTCTCACAAGGTAGATACAAATCCACCTGCTAAATTTCGCTGTCTTGCGAAAATACGCAAATTATTTGCTGAAAACACATATCAGAACACATATCTATTACGTAGTAGCAAAACTGACTTAAAAATAAAGGAAATTAATAATTTTATTCATATATATCAGCAGTTGTCTTGTTTTGGGCCACGTTTGCTGCGATAACTTACAGCTTATTTTCTTGCATTTTCTAAGGTGAATAGCTTTACAACCGATCATCTTTGGGAGGTAAGAAAAATAATATGAGTTATTTATATCAAGAAGACTAATATTTTCTTATAATATCAGAAAAGTCAATTTAGCTGCAGGTAACTCTTTAACGTTTGACCATCAATTTGCCATCCAATTACTGCATTATTAGAAAATTATAACGAAAAACATTGCATTCTAACTGCAGAGGGACAAGCTCTTTTACAAAACAATATAAGCATCTGTATTTATGCCAACCTTTCTTTACAACAAAGATTTTCTCGCGATTATGACAATTCCGACATATGAACATATTTCCTAAAATATTGAAAAGAAAACTTTTACTCGTAAATGAAATCACCTGCTTTTCTATTCAGACATGTTCAAGGAAAATTTCTGTAACTGCTCTTATTTCACTATCTTGTTAAAAACAAATTCTTAACACTAAAAAGAAGAAAACAACTTCTGAGGTATCTACCAACACCATCTCTTTTCTACAAGAATATATCTCAGCAAGTCTTCCAATACTTGTAAAGTTGTTCATATCTACCTTAATCCACTTAATGATTCAACAGTTTGAAGAGAGAGAAAGAAAAAGAAAAATTCCACCAGGAAGACATCTTGTGACTCATATCAAGAAAGTCCAATTACTTAATGTCAACGTAGGGTTGCCCAAATACACCAATATGATAATGGGAAGTCAAACCTGATTTGTTGAAGAATTATAATGTTGGTGAAAGTCTCACGGGAGGAAATTCGTTTGAGTGTTTCCAAGAAAAGCTGATTTGTTTCAAAACTATAAATTAAGTAGTCACCTTTTAGTATTTATATTAAATTTACAGCGCTCTTAACATAGTAAATGTGAATGTGCTGTCTTCCTGTAAACTTAGTGATTGATTTAAATTCGGTGTACTTATTCCATTAATAGCAATCTGCAGTATACTGTGTCATATTGACTCATCAACAAAAACCAAAAGAGGAATTTCTTTATTATTTTGTTATTACTATTATTACGCTTTCCTTGGACCACTGATGGTATTGTTCCACATTTCTCTTCGTGAAAATATGGAGATACAAAGCTGTCTAATGGTATTGAGTTTTTACACTACATCAGTATCCACAGCAACTCGTTGAATGGTAATTTATCCATTCTCTGAAGTTTCATTCTTATTTTTTTTTATAAATACTTATGGTTCTCTTACATGCTTAATTTTATCAACCTAATAACATATTCTGTTGTTATAAAGCTTTAGGTTGAGGTTTAATAATATACTATAATTTATTACTGTTTTATCTTACTGAAGTTAACATAATTATTTTCGATTAAAGTGCTTTATTTTGCATTTTAAACACTGTTCAGATTTTGTTCTTTTCATATTGTGACAATACAATATTATATAGATGAAGCGCCTCAAAGCTTTTGTGCAATAATATGCATTTCATTTTTACAAAAAGAAAAGCGATACTGCAATTCTCCAAAGGTTTATTATAAGATAAGATCTGTAACTTACTGTATCTTTGAAATCGTCTACAAATGAAATTGAAAAGTGATACTGTAATATGAAATTTCAATATAATATTCTTTTTTAAGGTTTACTTTTATCTGAATAATGTCACAAACATGTTTTGAAAAAGTTCCATTTCAAGCAATATTCAATTCACTTTTATTTAATTCCCGAATAATTTTGTTGGAATCTAAAAAAAAGAACTTATGTACAGTATACTACAATCATGCCCAGTTTCTGAACACTTTTTAATCTTAGAAAAAAATATTATGCAAAACTTTTTAAGACATCCATAATTTAATATCGTTTATAAAGAAAAGCTATTCATAACTGACAGTCAAATCAAAATAAAATAATATGAAACTGACAAAATCAACCTACAACTTTCAAAATAAACAGTGGTGCTCTTAACAAAACCAAAATACCAACTAATTGAAACTTTAGAGAGAGAAAAAAACTGGGCACATCTAGCAAAACCAAGTACCTGCCCACCCTAACTCATCGCTAAAAAGTACATCATCATCCGAGGCAAAAGTTAGCTTCTCTGCCATTTTTCCTGTAGTTGTAAAATGATAGCATCCTTAAATATCCAACTTCCGCAAATTAAGGCACTCCATCTTCCTAAAAGTTGTTTGCTTTTTAGTTGGCGCCTCAATGAGAAGAGTTTTGAAACTGAGAGTGCAAACAGTTCATTAAAAGTACAGAAGTGCAAAGATTGTGTTTCGATAGATATGATTGCGTTGATTGAGAGATTGATTGAGTAATTTCAAGAGGATTGATTTATCGTGGAAGAAGGAGAAAGAGGTTTGGAATAAGGTTGAGAGTTTGTCGATATGAATAAGGAGTAGTAAATAAGTGGTTTGGTGATCATTTTTATATAGTTATTTGGTGTGACTAGTATGTTTTACAAACTGGTATGAAACTTTTTTAAATGGACATTATAATTTTAATGATTACTTCGAATATTATTGATTACAAAATATTCATCAGTTTAAAAAAATTGATCCTTAGTTTTTGTAAGATGACAAATATATAAAAGAAAAAGAGACTGCCTGGTATAAAATACTGAAGAAATGTTTCTACTGAAAACTACTATAAAATTACAAATACATCGGCATGACAATGAATAATACTGATAGGATATCAGTTTGATTACTCGTACTTTTATATAGGGTATATTTAAGAATTTCTTCATTTTGATAATGAGAATAACAAGTGCTGAGTTAGGTACTGGGAGTCGAATATCACGAAGCACATAAATCTCACTCCAGCAAAATAAATCAACGTGATAATATCATTCAATAAATTTCACACGTACATATAAAAATTACATTAATTGTTATTAGTGTCTAAACGAATGAAAGTATGAGCCAAAGAAGATTAAAAAAACATTTCAGTTGCAGAATCCTAAACAAATCCAACTCTACACATGCAAATAACAAAGTTGCCTTCTCCCAACCCCTCCGTCTTCGTAAGCCATCCGGGACCTTAACCTCCTCCATCGATATTCTAATATTCAAGCATCCATATATCCTAAAGTATATGTGATCATCCTACAGTATATGTGATCATCCTACTGTATATGTGATCTTCCTATAGTATATGTGATCATCCTATGTGATCTGTTAGGTTTAGATGTAACTCTTTGATGTGATGGTGATCAAAGGTATTGAACGTTTATTGCTTCTGTTTCACATTCAAAAGCATCAAGTGGTTGCACAAGGAACGGGGAAATATTGGGAGAAAGGTTGAGAATAAATTACTTACGAATCACTTTTTTCATCAAATATGTTTAAAACGATAGGGGATTTCTAATAACTTGGTGTGTTGCTTGTATTTTTGTCACTTTTGTTCTGTTTCTTGAAAAAAATAAATTTAAATAGTGAATTTCACGATTTCATTTTTATGAAATAATTATTATAATATAAATTACTTTTCATTCTATTTATCACATTAATTCCTGTTGATGATGTTTTGCTTACCACGCCGTTTACTGCTTTACTTGATTTGTTAATGTGGTTGCTATTGTTCAGAACTTTGTTTAATTTAAGTAACACAAAATGTGTCCTCTCTACTTTTCATAAAGTGAAGTACAGTTGAAAAGTAATTAATCGGTATTCAACCTTTCTATTTCGGTGAAGTAATCTATATTTGATTAATTGTTTTGTCAAGCAAAAATATTCTAAATTGAGACTTTTTGATGCATTGTAATTTGTTGGATATAGCGTAGAAGAACACTTAATATGATAAAATAAAATAAAAACTGGGTATAAATGCACTTTCGCGATTTTTTGCTTTTTGAGATCTTGACCTCCCAGACTGGACATTGACCTACCTGAGGATAGATATTGACCTATCTGAGACTGGAGACTGACCTATCCGAGAATGGCGATTGATCTAACCTAGAATGGAGGTTGACCTATCCGAGAATGGAGATTGACCTACCCGAGACTGCCTATTAACCTACCTGATGCAATAAATTAACATAACCTAATTAAGCCTTACCTAACCTGACCAAACCTCACGTAACCTAACTTGAAATAATAACGTAACGAAATTGAGGAGGATGAAAATAGTGTACCAGAATGAATAAGGGGTCTCTTCTGAACTCATTTCTGAAAAACATTTGTAATTTTAAAGAGGAAAGTACATTTTATTGCTAAAGTGCATGTATACCAAAAACTGCGTTGTCGTTCTTCTGTTAACACGTTTATTTTTAATATAATTATATTTTTGCAACCTACAGTATATACTATACACTACTAAACAGCACCCTACACAGTACCTGTGAATACAATCAATACAACATCACAAGCTCTTAATATTTCAACCCCTTATTAGCAAAAACCAAACTTCTCTTAATCACAAAACCACTGACGGACGTTAAATCTTTATCAAACAAACCATCAAGTATCTCTCTTTCTCTAATTCTCATGCAACAACGACGCCATCTTAATTGTGTAAAAGGCAGAAGAAAACCCCTCTGAAGAATCTTGGGGAGAACATGTCACCTTGCGGCTCACCAGAATTCTCGAAGCTCTTAAAAGTACCTGACAGGTTAAGTGCTAGCCAAGACCTGACAAAACAACTAATTAGGTGACTATATGGCTATGTTAGTACACAATTCATGACTACTTAAAGAGCTACTTCTTGCGGAAGATTGCTGGTACTTGCAAATGAGAGTTGGGAGAAGTAAGGTGGTGGAGAGGAGGGGGGGGGGGGCTTTTAAATTGTCTGCTAAAGAGTGCTTTTCGTAAGTAAAGAGAAACGTGTAATATGTGATTTCTTATTAATATTCTTTTCGAGTTTCGAAAAGCCAAGTTTTTATGGAGCGGAAAGGATTTTTTTTCTGGCGAAGTGATTTTTTTTTCGATTTAGGATAATGGTAAATTATTTGTAAAATTTTACGTGAAACGAGTTACAGTTTATTATTTTCGGATGGTTTGTGATAAACTGATATCAAGAGAGAAATACAGGAAGAACTAGCAAAGGGCTGTTCATTAAATTGCATTTTTAGAGATGACAAAAATATTTTTAATCTTTTCATAAGTGTATCATAATAAATAAGTAATATACAGCATATAACATGTTAAAAGCTGTGTTTAACTTACGTGTTACTCGCTACTTAAAACGCGTCGTTTTTAAGTTTCACTTGCAACCACCTAGTATCCATACTGTATGTGAATGTAAGTATTTAATATATTGTAGATGGAAAATCTAGGACGAACAAGAAAATAAATTGATAATGTTTATTACACAATAATTATTATAATTTTCTGGAGAACAGACTGGAATTTCGAGATGGAGTACCCCACTCGGCAATTTATATTATTGGACACTTCAATACAAAATAAGAAAACAGCGAATGAAATAATCTACGGTAAAGCAGGAAAAAAAACTCTTTTTCCTTGAGACAAGTTATTTCTAAAATTATACCTACATAGTACATACGCAGAGGAAAAACTGTCGTCAATGAAACTTTAGGTGCAAAACTCAAAGTTTCTTTCGTATATTTCTTTCTTTTTATTGAGTGCTAAAGCGACATAAACATTTGAGCTAAGCAAGAACAGTAAGAAAAGTTCCTATAACAGTTTTTACGAACTTCTTGAGAGGACGCTCCCATCATTGTTTCAAATTCCAGCACACACAGTGTACTTTTATTGGTACATAATGGCGATTTTATTTAATATGAAGGCGTTCTTTCTTTACTGAGCTATAACTTAATATATGACACCGTATAAAATGTACAAAAGACAGAGAAGTAGTAATAAAATAACACGTAGAAGTGAAGAATGTGTGCTAGAGTTTACGTTTCTAGGTAATGACATAATGCTGTTAATGTTGTATTGTGAGAGATTTAATGGTTTTGGGTTTCTTTAGTAACTTTTTTGTTGTTTACCTTTGAAAAATTAGACATTGCTTTAGGCCTATTCCTATTGTGTTACTGATCTATTTTTTTTTTTTATTTTTTTTTTTTAGTTTTTTACAACATGAATTTAGATTAAAAACCTGATATATATAACAATACTTATGAATGTTGGTACTATCCTGAATTTCTGATCCATACAAAGTATGGCGGAGTGTACCAATAAAAATATATAGGCAAAAAACTACGTTTCTAAAAAAAGGAAAGTGACTTAAAGTATTTATAGAGTAGCGTAATTATTTATTTTAATTGATAAAACCCAAATGAATAAAAAATGTTGTTTTTATGAATCCAAATGAAGCCAAAAAAGTTCAGTTGTCGAGTGAAATCGGTTTAATTTCCAAACCCTAGTGGAGTTTTGAACCAAATTAGCACAAAAAATTAAGAAATACAAAAAACAAAAAACTCAGTTTGACAAGCTTAACAATATCACTGATTCGAACTTAAAAATACACAAACAAACAAACAAATTTCCACATTCGCCAACCATTCCAACTCTCAACTCAACACTCCTAGCTCTTTCTTTACGCACAACCCATCTTGACTCAGACTACTTCTGTAAGAAAACTTCTAGAAAAGTTTTGAACCTGTTAAAAGTTTTAGTTGGCAACGAGTGATTCAGTTAGCACCTAGTGATTGATGGAAGAACTACACAGGAGACACTTTAAATAGGACAAGCAGGTTTTTCTTCATCCCCAAGAGCTGCTGGCAAACCTGTATAACAAATAGGGGAGTGCAGATGCAGCTGGCGATAGAAAATATTGGAAAGGGTTATGGGAAAGTATGGAAAAGGTGGAAGGAATTTTTTATCAGGAAAGGTTTGGAGGTGGTGTTTTTGTTTGTTTGAGAATGTGTATATGTTATGGTATTTAACAAACATGGTTTATTAAGGATCCTTCACCCAGAATCAAAAGTGAGTTCCGGTATAGGGAATCCCATGTTAAATCCAGTACTTTTTAAATGCTACTTTTTTAAGCAATTATCTAGTGTTTGTTATCATTGGATTCAGGATGAAGTTTTTTATACTTATATCTTTCCAGATGTCTAATTACGATTAAAAGAAAATATTTAGTATTTGCGAACTTACCTGGTGAGTAATACAAATTTCAAATTTCGACCTCTCTGAATTTTAATTTTGGGTGGTGAGCTCTTAAGTTTGAATTGTTTATTAAGATGAAGTTAAAGACAGACTACTTTATAGTCTTTAGATCCATTAACACCACGCAGTCACTCCGTGATTGCGGAATATTCTTAAAAATATACACACATCTTTATTCATGTGATACGATATATTTAAAAAATAGCTTTGCAGTAAAAAATGAGCTCACTAAAAAAAAGTACAAAGTCGTTTACAAACATAGCTACAACTTTGAGGCAGTCTGGGATTCTGAATTTAAATTCAAAGTATGTAAATAACTCACTAAAGTTTCAGATTTACCTTTTTTATATATTCGAGATACCATGACTTAAGAACTATTTTCTTTGAAATAATGTATAGTCTTCTCTCTGGATCTATTTTGCCCATTCTGATGCATTACAGCAATTACGACACGAAGCCTCTAGCATTCTTATTTGGTATAAAAATAATTAAAGGATATTGTCGTATAAATATGCAATACTTCCTCTATCATCGAGTATTTCGTACATTATTCCGTAAAAAAACTGAAAATTAGAGACAGAATAATCCTAAAGAAGCAACACCGTGTCAATCATGCCAACCAATTGAACAAACACAGCACGTTTACTTTACTATATAACTGAGCATCCTGCTAGAGAAAATGATAATTGTACCATGGCTTATTTCACTCCATCGTCAATTTAATAGCATGTGGTAACGTTAGATAGAAAAATGTGGTCATCACTTTTTATGGTATGGTCTCATGTGATTCACTATAGCCTTGAAAAAAAAGTGTTCATTATAGCACGAAAATGGCGGATTGCATTTCTAGAACGATTTACTTCACTAAATTTATTGTAGTTTATATTAATTTTCTTAAAATTTATTTCTTGTTATTTATAGTTGCCCCGATGCTGTTTTTTTTAAACCGAAACCTGGTCGGTTGAATAAACATTATAAGAAGAACGTTAAGGCAGCTTTTATTTCATCAT
>JAQIWE010004683.1:0-10550 GCA_034698565.1 Campodea plusiochaeta
AACATTTATACAACGTCATTTTCAAATGAAAATAATTATTTTCATTTGAAAATGACGTTGTATAACTGTTGAAATATTATGATCTTTTAAATCATATTGGATGCTTTATTACTCCATCTCTTACACTATTACTAAACATGCAGTCAGGAAGTTTCCACGTTGAATCATATACAGTGGTCTTATAATTATATTGTTATCATATAGAATTTGTTTGATTTTCTTTCACGTAATACCATAATTCAAACAAAAATCATTCTTTATTGATTCACAATTATCATTAAACACCTCAGATCATTCAGATAATAATTATATACTAGGTATATGTTACTCGTGTAGGTTTAGTACATTATAAGCGATTATCAGATAATACAGGGTGTCCCACGAAAAAGTTACGATTTCATGTCTGGTGAAATTAATCAAAGGAAAGATATACGAGTTCAAAGTAATAGACGTTTATGTACCTTTACTAACTAAGTTTTCATTCATGTAACTGATTCAGGTAAGCATCATTACGCATAAGCAATAAAAAACACAACAATAGTCTCTGTTTTAAACGTTTATTCCAGTATTCATGATTTAAATAAAGAGACATGTATAAATCCAGCACATAAATAAATCGACATGTATAAATCGACATACATAGGCTAAATAAATATAAATCAAGAATACTGGAATAAAGGTTTACAACAGTCAACAGAGACTATTGTTGTGCTTGTTATTCCTTATTACAATCAAGTAAAAGTTTTTTACTCGGTTTTTTATCATTACGCATCAGCTAGGACGGCTGAATATGAAATCTGTGATGAAGTACCATTTCAAACTTCCATTGAAGTGCCATAAGGTTTACAATGAAGCAATTGCATATGGTTCCATCTAGACGCTACCTACAAATTATGATTATTCTATTACAATTAAATTCAAATGAATCTTGGCAAATCGCAATAATGTAATTTACTCGCAATACTTCAATATAATGTATTAATTATGATTATTCTCTGTTTCAATAGAACAAAATTAAATAATTAATGTATTCTGTTCACTAAAAAACTAAATAGGAAATGTTAGCTAAAG
Organism: Campodea plusiochaeta; assembly: GCA_034698565.1. Taxonomy (NCBI): domain Eukaryota; kingdom Metazoa; phylum Arthropoda; class Diplura; order Rhabdura; family Campodeidae; genus Campodea; species Campodea plusiochaeta. The sequence continues at coordinate 1,072 of JAQIWE010004683.1, forward strand.
TGTAGTCGCTTATATAAATACACACTTCGGATGATAGTTTTATACTATCATTTTCTAACATTGTAAAGCAGCAATGATGAGTGATTCACATAGTGTCATGTCAATCCTCAGTTCAATTTGTGGTACGTTGTAGAACTTTTTCAGCTTCTATAAACATAAATATCTTTTGATCCGTTGAGTCAAAAAATATCAAACTTTTTCTAATATTTTTTTAGTAATGTACTGTAAGGTTCAAGAAAATTACAGAAAACGATATCTTCGCTACCTTGCGGATATCTTCACTACCTTGCGGATCTACCTTGCGGATCTACCTTATTATCTACCTTATTTATATCGCTACCTTGCGGATATATTCGCTACCTTCTTCGCTACCTTGCGGATATCTTCGCTACCTTGCGGATATATACAAATTAGTCACTGAAAAACACATATCAGAACATATCATGAATAAGGAGCAAAATTGACTAAATACAATAATGCAAATTAATAATTTTATTCATGTATCAGCAGTTGTCTCGCTTTCGTCCACGCTTGCTCCGCTACCTTACACCTTATTTTGACACATTTTCTAAGGTGAGTATCTCCAAAACCGGCGATTCTTGAGAGGTAAGAAAAATAATCTGAGTTATTTATATCAATAAGACTAATATTATGTATTTATGCTATAATATCAGAAAATTCAATTTAGCTGCAAGTAACACTTTAATATTAAATCCAAAAATGACATATAATACAGTAATTCTGTATTTAACAGTTTTAAATTTAATTTCCTACACTGTGTACACGAAGGTGCAGTACACTTACAGAAAAATGACCTAACACTTTTAACACTTAGAAGTCTAAATCTCTTTGTTCAACAAACGAATTAAATGATCCATAATCTGCGTAATTTTGGAAATCTGTGAGATTTTCAGAGGTGTAGATTTTTTTTTTCAAAAATGAGCTACACTACGCATGAGGCTTATTAAGCGTACTTATTGTTTGTCGATTTTTTTTTTAAATGACGTAATTTTTTATCACGGGACATTCTCACTTGACTCTAACAACCTTCGCTTGGTTAATTATGAACCAATAACTAAATTCATCTGAAAATAATTATTTTAGCAATAGATGCCTTACATAATTATTTAAAATATATATGAAGAATTTTATTATCTTTCAAACTAATATTAAGTTGAGTGTCTAAAAGTAATATTAAATAACAACAATGGAAATATCAAATAACTCTCATTTGTTAATTAAAAAGAAATATTTTAATGAATTAATTTTACCATTCACAACAATAAATTACGTTATTACCGTTCTTAATTTTATTAGAGGTTGAACAGCTAAGCTGAACCAGAAGACTTATTGAAAGCTGTGAGTTGTAACTTGGTTTTGCAATATAAATTTTCCAAATACAACATGCAGATGCGTCATTATATTAAGGGTGGGGGTTATGGCCACCCTCAAAGGTTTGACTTTTCAGGAAAAATTAAGAAAAAAAAATTGGAAAGTCTCTGTTTTTTTTATTTTTTTTTATTGGTTGTTCTCTGCATTAATAAAATAGTTATAAATATACAATATAAAGTTATATGTGATCTTTTATTAAATACGAAATATAACAATTTTTAACAAAAAATGTAAAAAATTCGTAAAATAGGTGATTTAGTACATGCACAATGCAAAAATTTCTCATCTTTTTCACATTCAATTTCCCCTAACTGCCAAAAGTTGAAATGACGCATCTGACAACATGATTCAGTTAAAAGAATAATACTGACTGTGCGACAAAATGCCGATGAAATTAATATTTTTTCATTTTATTTGAAATTAAGGCTAAACATACGAAATAGGACATTCGCATTCAATATATTGCCAATCAATCGCTCCATTTTGGAAACAATGAAATTAATGACAATATCGTAAAAGATACCATATTAAGTTTTTTTTTGTCAAATTCCTCTACTGCCGTACAAACTTTTGTCCCTTGCATGAGTGATAAGTAACGGTTTATATCAATATTTGTTGCTTTGAGAATATCAAATTCAAAGTTTTTTTTTTCCGTTTTCAATTGCCGCGCTTATGATTCGATGAGTATGTTAGATTGAAACGATATTTTCATTTAATTTATTTGTGCCAGGAAATACGGTAGCTATTTTATGTGTTGTGTGAAGGATTGTTTTCCTAGGTGTGGTGGATAAAATTATTATAATATAAATGTCATAAATATGTGCTTACCTGTGAAAAAAAAAAATATATAATGGTGTAATGCTGATCTGAAAGTAAATGTGTGAATTGGTTATGATTCCCTTTTAATAAAGGGGACTATGGGAAGATATAATAAAGTATAGTACCTTACCTTACGTGACTGGATTATTTGTGGTAATAAAAACCCTGGGAGGCAAAAAGGATGAATTCCAAGATGGTAGCTGTGATAAGAAAAGTAGGGATGTCCAAATACATGATTCTAAATGTATGGGATACCAGTATATGAGCCGTAGAGTATTATGCAAGAAGATATACGAGCCTGAAATGAAATCTGGATGAGAAAGGGAAAATGGATGATTATAGTTCTTTTAACAATTTTGTAACTTTTGACCTCAGAATGATAGTGAGGTTTTCGGACGGAAAAAAGGTATATAAGCAATTTCGCTGGCTGGAAATAAACATTGTTCAAACTGACTTTCAACTTGTATCATTGCTTTAGGGAATGGGTCTGGGTAATGAAACAAATATGGCGGTAGAGCCTTTGACGCAGTGACCACTCCATTTGTCGAGTGAGAGAGCTGATTTACGGGCGGTAGAGCCATTTGACGCAGTGACCACTCCATTTGTCGAGTGAGAGAGCTGATTTACGGGCGGTAGAGCCAGACGAGGGGTTATAGCTTAATTGAGACTAAGAAATATTCATGAAGGTTATATGTTTATTAGTTATGAGGTCATATACATGCAAGGTGATTTAATTCAAGCCAATAGAAATCCACGAGAAAGCAAGATCTATTACAAACTGGTGACAGCGGTGGGATTTGGCCACAGAATTTGAGTTAAAAATAATCCACAAAATGCCAGTCAAATCAAGAAGAAAAGCAAAAAGACAATCGATAGAAAATGATTTATTGCAAAACGATGTACAAACACAGGAAAAGGACCAGGCAGAATTAGAATTAGTTCAAGAAAATAAAACAAGAGAAGAAAATGAGAAAAGGTTGAGGGATCAAATTGAAACACTAGAAGAAGAAGTGCAGAGGTTTAGATCGAGAGAAATAGAGGGGGAAAAAGAAGTGATGGATTTGAACATAGAAAGAATACATCCGGGAGTAGAATCATTGTCAAGAGCAGGGAAGAATCCGTTGATGACATCGTTTCCTACACCTCAATATAGTGGAAGGTCAGACAAAATAGCAGCAGATGAATATGTACAGGGATTATCATTGTACGGGAATGCCGCAGGATATGACAATATGGCCATAGTTCAACGTTTGGTACCTTTAACATTGACACATGAAGCAAGATTGTGGTACTTGGATTATATAACGCAGCATCCGAGATTTGATAGTTGGAAAATGTTTGTCAAGGAATTTTTAAAAGAATTCAGACCAGCAAATTATGAGGAATTGTTGGTAATGCAAATTTTGAAAACAAAGCAATTGGAAGAAACCAAGATTAAAGAATATATGAGAATTATGAAAATGTTGTTCAATAGGAGTTTGAATCCAAAACCAGAGAGAGAAAAGGTAACAATTATTGTGGCGAATTTCCACGAAAATATAAGAAAACATCTACATTTTGGATATGAAGGACACATAAGTACTATGGAAGGATTGGAACGATTTGTAGAGAAGATGCAAGTAGCCTATGATTCTTTTGATTATGGAAAGGAGGGAAAAGGTGAATCTAGATTGGTAGAACCAAGTTTAGCTTTGACGAAGAAAGAAGAAACAAAACCTAGAAGAACGGAACGAAATGAGACGAGTGGAAATGGTCCGAGAGGATATTATTCAGGTTGCCACGGGTGCGGATCATTGGAACATTATTTTAGAGAATGTCCAGAAAGGAATCAGAAAACGGAGTAATGAATGAGAGTAGTACCAGATATCAACCTAGAAGTAAGATGATTCAGGAAGAACAAGAAGAAAGAAAACCAGAGGAAAGGGATCAATTATTGGCTGTAGCAACGACCAAGAATAGATCGTATCCATTTTTGTCTTTGATGGTGGAGGACAGGAAAATGACGGTAGTATTGGATACGGGAAGCTGCAAAAATTACATCGATGAAGAAAAGGTTAAGGAATTGAGACTACCTGGGTGGAGAATTAAAGAAGATAATTCAAGTATAGTACTAGCTACGGGAATAACAAATGCTATTGGGTTAGTGTGGATAAAGATGAAGTGGCCGTTTGGGGAAAAATCAATTCCTTGTGGAATTGTGAAGGAATTGTCTGAGGATGTGATTATTGGGATGGAGACTATGACATTCTTAAAAGTGTATCCGGTACCACATTTGGGAGTATGGGTGCATGAAGGGGAAAGAGGAAGAGAACAGTACAAATTTGATGCATGGGGAAGACCAGATAAAATGACAAGTAAATTAGCGGGGAGATATTCTTTGTATTTAGACGAAAGAGATAGAAGACCTATGCGATATGAAGAGAACATGGGAGTGTATGGTAGGATTGTGGAAAATGAGTATGAGATATCACCGAGAAATGAATCTTCATATGATGGAAAAGGGGATGTTACGGAAATGGTGAATAGATCAGAATGTCCAGAAACTTTGAGAGGGAGATTATGGAAGGAGCTTATGAATATGCAACAGGTGTTTCGTCCAGAATTGGGTTGTTGTAAAATATTGGAACACAGAATACCCACTATTGGCAGTCCTGTATATGTTAAACCTAGGAAGTTAAATCCAATTATGAATGATGTGATGGAGAGAGAATTAAAAGAACTCGAGAAATTGGGGGTGATTGTACAATATTCAGGATCGCCTTATAATTGCATGGTGTTCCCAGTTCCAAAAGCGGGGAAAGGAGAATATCGTTTGATTACGGACTTAAAGAAATTGAATGAGATTGTGATATCAGATAGGATGCAGTTACCTACCATGCAAGATGTTATTAATACTATTGGTACAGCTAGATATGTGACATCAATTGACCTTTTCAAGGGCTATCATCAGTTCACCATTGATCCAAGACACATACACAAAACCTGTTTTACATTTAATGCTACCACTTATGCCTTTCGACGGATGTCCATGGGAGATAAAAATTCTATTTTTACTATGACCAGAGCGTTGAAATTGATATTGGCGGAGGATTATTTCAAGAAGGTTTGTCAGTTTGCGGATGATCTGTATATTTTTTCAAATACAGCAGAAGAACACGTGGAAGATGTTATCAGGGTGATTAGGAAGTTATACCGGGCTGACTTAACGCTTAGTCCTAAGAAGATACGATTGTTTTGTACAGAAATACCAGTTTTGGGAGTGAGATTTTTGAGGAATGGAAAAATGATACCTGAGATGGAGAAGACGGATAAATTACGAACGTTTGAATTACCTAACACGGTTAAGAGGTTGAGGTCGCTCATAGGACTAGTTCAGTTCTTCAAGGGTTTTATACCAAACTGTCAAGGGAAAGTGGGAGTGTTGTGTGAAATGTTGCGGAAGGGTAGCACTATACATTGGACAACGCAAAGGTTACAAGCATTTGAAAATTTGAAATCGACTTTGTCGGAGGCTTCGGTGATGTTAAGACCAGATGTATCGAAATTATTTTACTTGCAGTGTGGACAAGATGGGAAAGCGATCTTTGGAACATTATATCAAAGAGACGAGGATGGGAAACCCTTTCCAGTGATGTTTTTATCACGGTTGTTGAAGAGTAACGAGTTAAAATGGAGTATGCAAGAAAAAGAAGTATTGGCGTTGCATTATTGTGTAATGAAGTCTAAAGGATATGTGTTGCAGAATAAATTTGTGGTGATTACCAAGAATCCAGAGTTGAAGTGGGCAACGAGAAATTACGACAGTGGAAGTAGGTCAGCTAAGTTGATGCTGGATTTATTGGAATACGATTATGAAATCAAATATAATAAAGGGATGAATAACAAGGTGGTGGAAGCTATGATAGAGTCGGTGTCAGCACAAGAGGAAAGTCACGAATACCCAGGTTCTAGTTGGTTATACAAAATAGCACACAAGGAAGAAGTACCGTTTGTTGAGAAATATACGATTGAGGATTTAAGAAAGAGACAAAATGAGGATGGAAAGTTGCGGGAGATTATAAAGGCAGTTGGGGGAAACTTGGGAGAAGAAGAATTATGTGCATTGAATATTCGAGATATACAGCGTTATAGTATAGGAGGAAATGGGATTCTTTATAAATATATAAAGGAGGATATACATAAACCCTTTTATCCGGGAGAGGATGTGACTCGAAGGTTCAAGGTGGTGATACCTGAAGATATGAAGCATGAGGTGTACCTGTATTATCACCTCAAGAACGGACATCAAGCATACCGAAGTACGTATAGAGCCATGTGTGAGACGTGTACCTTTTATGGGATGGCGATGTATGTTAAGCATCAAAGCAAGAAATGTAAAGAGTGTCAAATGTTGCGTGGAAGTAAAGAAATACCTTTTGGAAAGTTGGGAAAAGCACCCATAAATCCGGTATTTCATACAGTTACTGTAGATTATATTGGGAAGATGATGACTTCAGCGTCAAATCAGCATTATATATTGGCAGTTACTTGCAATACCTCAAATTATACTAGAATGTTTACGTCTAAAACATGTGATGGACAAAGTACCATAAGAATGGTAAAGAAAACCTTTGTGCATGGAATACCGGCAGTAATCATATCAGATGGGAGCACCAGTTTTAATTGCCGGGTGTTTGATCAATTTTGTAAGGCTTATGGGATACGGCACAGGATAGTAGCGCCATATCATCCAGCATCGAACAAAGTGGAGAGAATTAACCGCGAAATTAAAAAATCTTTGATAGCTTTAATACCTAGGCAGAGGGATTGGGCGAAATATGTCAAGGCGGTAGAAGATATTGTAAATCATTCGAAGAATGAGGCGACGGGATATTCCCCTTTCTGTCTATTTTATGGAAGGGAACCAGCCACGGTGTTTTATCTAAAATATGGAAACCGTGAGTGGGAGTTTGATTCAGAAAATCATATGACTATAACACAGGTAGTAGAGGAAATGCAGATGAATGAAAGTGTGGCTATGGAGAACGCTGAGGTATCTCGGGATAAGATGGGGTGGTATTTTAACAAAAAAAGAAGAGACTTTAATCTGAAACCAGGAGATTGGGTCAAGAGATTAAATTTCAAATTAAGTAATGCGGATAGGGGTTATTCTCGAGGCTTAGATTCGAAATTTGTTGGACCTTATCAATATGTACGACGAATAGGCTACAACACAGTTGAAATAATGGATGTGGAAGATTCGAAAAGAATATTTAAGACGCACATATCGCATGTGTTTCCTTATTATGGAAGTGATGATTGCCAGCATCAGGAGGGTGAGGAAATTTTGTTAGAAAAATGTAATATGTGTCTAGGAAATGAAATGGGGAAAGAAGAAGATGGAAATCGAAGAGTGTACTCAAGATTGAAATCGGCTGCTAGATATTTTGAATGCAAAATGAAGTCAAAGTGTGAGAATGACGTGAATGTGGATGATAATACGTGGGTGGAAGTTCACGTGGATGGTTCGGCTGAAAATGTGACAGAACGGAAAACTACAGGAGTTGGGATAGGAATCGTGTATGGAAAGGAATCGAAATGGAATGAATGTTTGCGTTTAGAGGAGTCCCTTAAAAATAATCATTGTGAAATGATTGCGGTGTATTTAGCCATCAAGAAAAGTAAACAGATGGGATGTCGGAAGATTAGGGTATATACGGACAGTAATTATGTGGTGAGGTCGTTAAATGAATGGCAAGAAGAATGGAAGAAAAATCAATGGAAGACATCTAGAAAAAAGGAAGTTGTGCATATGGATGTAGTGAAAGCGATATTAGAAATGATACAAGACATTGAAGTGGAAATAGTTTACGAGCAATCGCATACCATAGAGAATCAATTGAATGGGTTGGCGGATTCTTTGAGCTATTGGGCTTTAAAACAAATGAATTTGATCAAATGGAGAGCTTTATTGAAAAATGAAAACACAGGGGATCTGGGGATCAATCCTGGATCAGCCGCTGAATACGCAATTTGTTAGAAAAAAAAAATGATAAAATAATAATATATATATAAATGGGATTCCATAATGTGAAGAAAACAGTATGGAATATACAATAATTAAATTCGAGTGTACCTGGGGGACATGGAGAAAAGAAAATTAAGGTTGAAGTCATAAAGGTTGTCGAAAAAAAAAAAGAAAAAAATGTGTATTTGGGTGCACAGAATCAAAGGGAGGACGTTGTTGATTTCTAAAAGGGGAACAATATAAAATCAACAAACGAAATATATGATAAAGTGAAGTGAAAGTTGAATTGGAAAAGGTGAAATTTTGTTGAATAATTATGACCAAGTTAATGGTTTTCAATGGGGAAGTGATTTATAAAGTATCAGCAGTGAAGTGGCTTCATGCAACGAAAGCATCAAGTTGTTGTTATATCTGTCATCAGGATACTGTAAGACATTTTTCCCGTACTTGTCCAAATTGGATTGTGAATCAAATATTTTATGAACAATTGGAAGATAAGGTGATGTTCGATTATCGTGAAAGTCAAAAATGTTTTCGTATGGGAAAGAAAGAAGAAGATTGGTATGTGACTGGCTCATGGAAAAATCTAAAGGTATTAGAGAATCAACGCAAGTTAGAAATGGGTGAGACAATGGTACCAACTGTATGCAAGAACGAGCAGAAAATCGTGGTTCAAGACGAATTAGTCGAAGCACGGAATCAACATGTAGTATTAGCAGGTCGGTATGACAAACTTAAGGTTCATTATGAAACGACAACGCAATTGAAAGCCGTAGCAGACGAGACTATAATCAAACAAAATGAAATTATCGATTCATTAGGTCAAAGGATGATTTTTCTTGAAAGAGAGAACCGTGTGTTGAAAGCTCAGGTGAAACGACAGGAGAGTGTGATTGCAACTTTTACCGATAGTTACGAGAAATACGCAAGACAGCTATGGGAACACCCTGTAGTGCTAAATGGGAACTTTTTGAGTGCAATTACCACCAGTAGCAGAGATCCCAAACTAGAGTTATGCGACGAGTTATTTGGGTCTGATAGTGAGTGAAGGAATGATCAATATTGTATAAATTGTAATATATTTGTTGGTTGAGTTCAAAGGTCTTTTATTGTAGATAGTGCTGTGAATTTTGGTTAGGTAGATGCTAATCAAAGGGTTTTGTTGAGCATCTAGGGGGACAGTCTGTGAAGGATTGTTTTCCTAGGTGTGGTGGATAAAATTATTATAATATAAATGTCATAAATATGTGCTTACCTGTGA
>JAQIWE010004684.1:0-10549 GCA_034698565.1 Campodea plusiochaeta
CTTAATGGAATGGAAAAGTTTGGCTTACAGTTTGGGATTTTTGTGTAGTTTTAAGGAAGTTTTATGTGTCTATGAAGAAAACAATCCTTTCAGTGAAATATTAGATTTTTTATTTTCTTTCGAAGAATTTGTCAATCAAGATTCACTCACAAAGTATGGTACATTCAATATTGAATAACGAAGGTTCTTGAGGTGTGGTTGATAATTGAGTACTAACAGAAGTTGTGTTATTTTAATGGTATTTATTGATCAAAGTCAGAGAAAAAGGGCGCATAATTCTAGCAATTTAGTTAAACATTTGAGTAAATTTTAATAATTTTCTGAAAGGTTTAAAGTTATATATAGTTCAAATAATTGCATGTTATAAAACAGCGAATTAAAATTCGTAATATTATTATGACAATAAAAACGCACATGAATATTATGTACAACATTATACGACACAACAATTTCATGTCATGATTTCTACATAATAATTACACGTTCTCTGTATAAGATTTGACGAATTCTGCTAATAAATCGTAACACAGCATAATCTGGAGATAAATACCCGGAGATAATTTCTCTTTCGCATGAGACTATAATCGCCATAATAAGAAGTCGTATCCGTTCTCTAACACCCCTAAAAGAGCTAAAAACGATTTTTGAAAGTAGAGGGTGTTATTATCTTAGTTCCTTTCATTAGAAAATGCATTTTTATTGCATGTTACCATGCTGTTTCAGAACAATATGTTCCACAGAGTATAAGAGGGAATAGAAGCAAGCGTATCGTAAGTATTCGTAACCACGCGAAGTTTAATATGAGAGCTAAATGCTCATCGTCATTATTAGGATGTTATGTAGTCAATTTTAGGAGATATTATATTTTGATGGGATTTTTATATAAAAGTAGTTTTCGAGGGTGTTCTCTGAATATAGAGTAATTAATGTAATTACGGTAATTAAGCAGTAAAACATGTTATTACTTATTCAGCCTGAATGACCTCTAATTTAACTGTTTGCTGTGGGGAAATGTATATGATCAGAATAGTCATTATAATGATTGATAAACTTCTGTTTTAAAGAAGCTTACAATTAAAATTGAAATTTGAAATGAATGTGAGATTTGCCAAAATTTCCTTTAAATTATATAGAAATAAGTAATACTCATAATATTTCAATAATGTATTAATTGACATTAAACACTTCTTTAGTTTAAATAATCGATTTAATGTTGACAGTTTGATTTTCAAATTTATCGCTTATTGTGCTAATTCAGTTTTAATACAAGAATGTTATTAAAATATTTAGTACACTCTGACCTGTCCAGAAATGTGAAGTTAAACTCTTGGTTATGCTCAATCAACTCAACATAGCTGCTTTGCTGGCCTAACAACAGTGCAACTCACATTTTACTCTAAATGCACAACCCAAATGTTATTTATGAACTTTAATTTCAAATCATATTATAATTAATTACACTTTCTTATAAAGGCTTTTTACTCGATATAAAATTGAAAGGACAAAATCTTATCTGAAATATCGACAACGACAAATTATATAGTGTAGTGCTTGAATAGTGCATTTTAATAGGCACTTGAGAATGATGACTCCATTTATTTCAGATGAAACACAGTTAATAAATTAATGTAGAAAACTTTAGGAAGTCCTGTTTACTAAACTTTATTTTCTTCCAGCATCGATTTCGCCCATTACTCCAATCTACATTTAGTTCATAATAGGAAATCAAAGTATCCGAAAGGAATATGATCAATCACCTCCCAATGACAAGTTTGAAAGGCAAGTATTTTAAATTTTACGCCTTGTCTGATTGTTATCTTGCACGTCAGATATCGTGTTACGTGGGGGATACAACTGCAATCACACGTCAAATATCGGATGTTCTCAATCATTCTATTTTGGAGAAAAGTATTGGTTTTATTTGCCTTAGAAAAACTAAAGATGAGAGAGATGGGCAAATGTTTATTAATGTTATGGAATCTTCAATTTATGTATTTTTACATGTTTAGTAAATAAATCATGTTATTTAAGTAACATGGAATAATATTAGGTTTTGCGTGTCGATCTCAGTGATATCTGTTTAAAGAGTATAACTAGTCTAAGTCATCGAAGGTAGAAGTTTAAATTTTCTTAATTAGTAGGAAATAACGCATGAAACTGCAGCATACAGATATCCGTTGGAGATTGAATATAACCTACATAAGATGAGTACACCTGCGTACAATGAAAATATTTATGGAGTTCCAAAACTTGATGAGAAGAAAAGATACAGTATGAATTCAAGGTTTCGAACATTATGCCCACTAGGTATTTTATTAAAAACATAGTTTAAGTATTATGAAGTATTTCTTATAAAATAAATACATATATGAGTCTGATTCGGGTCTTAAGAGGTAAATATAAAAAAAATCGGAATAAGTCAATACCAATTTCCTTCTACAGAAGTCATTCAATCACGATTAAGATTGAGTGACCATGTAATTTTTGAGTAATAACTTTCCCCCATCTTCCATAATGCACACAATCAGCCGCCCTTATAGAAAGCAACTTTATACACAGCGTTACATTCAGATAATCAAATCTGCGGGTGCCTCATCGCCATAATATCCAAAACCATTTTACATAATGTGAATTTTTCTTGATAATTTCGAAACATGTCAGACTCGCATGCCTTCGTTAACATTTTACAGAATGAAACTGAACATAAATATTCATCATAATGCATATTCTCACACAAAAAGTAACGAAAGTTTCTGAACATTTATGCTTGCATACTGTTTCGTGATTACATACCATTAATTCAATTTATGCTATATACTTCAGGAACTTTTTCAAATGTACATGCAAAATTTTGAAAACAGCAAGCAGCACGAATTTAGCATCCGATTAGTAATTGGCACGTATACATACACTGACGGTTTATCGCGTGCGATCTTTACTAATAAGGAAACTTAACCACTTTCCAAAGCTCAACTAAAGAAGAAGAAAAACTTAAAAATAATTATTTTTTTTCTCTAACATTACACATAATAGTTGTCTTTTGCATATATTTTCTAATTTCCTAGTTATTGCGTTTTATCAGTCCTGGTTCCTAAAACAAATATAAGTTTATAAGTTAATAAATTTACAAGAAGAGCTATACAGTAAACTGTTTGAAAAAGAACCGAGAGGGAATATGCTGCAGAAATGCCACTGTTGGTTCAAAATCATCTATTTTTTATTTAAGTTATGTACTGTATTTTATCTGAACGTACAAGTTTACAAGTATACTTTGTTGATTTATGAAAATTATTATGAGGTCTGTGAAATTTTGTTAATTATTGTGCTTGAAAAAACTTTTTTGAACACCTTTGATATCACTAAATTAGAAAAGGTATTTTATCTAGTTTCATTAATATGAAAATGAGCACACCCAAAATCTGTTGATTCACGTTGTACATATCTTCACTCCGTGGAAGGTCATTTATCACTTTTATCATTTGTAAATACGCAGTTGGACGCAAACTAGGTCATTGAAATATATTTAACACAGTATTCCTAATATATTAATCATTATTCTATTGAAAATCACCTTAAATAAAACACTTTCAAAACTATTCCAGTTACTAAAAAAATCAAGTCCCCAGTGCTCTTTTCCTATTAAACTGAGATTCCCAAAACCTTTATTTTCCGTATGAAAAAAGTGTATCTGGCAAGTTGTTGTAATATAAAAGTTGAAGTGTTTCTCCAATAACTGTCCCTTGGAGAGCATTTGTACATGGTTGTCAGTTTCAGTGGAAGTATCTTCCCTACCATACCGTCAGCAACTTCACTCACTTGTACTTCAACAAGGAAAACTTCACAGACGGAAGAGAACAGAGGGGGAGAAGAGAATGGGAAAGGTTTTTTATAGAAAGAATTTAGGTTTTAAAATGGATTATAAAGTCTTTGAAATTATTATTACAGGATTTAAAAGAATGTTATGAGATGTAAACAAAATTATTGTAGTGTCCTACTTTCCATTAAATTCTGTTCCCATTAAGGTCTATAAGCACGAAGTACATCCGTATTACGTATCCAGTACAATATTCTTGTTAATAGGGCTATAATCCATTTTTTGTCATTCTTCTAATTTACTACACAATATACAATTCTCTGAACGCAAGAGCAGCTGGTTTTACTTTTGGAATTGTACAGAGGACGCAGGTGTGAGGTACGACGCTGCAGAAGTGTTAATCAGTAATAACGAATTGAACTTATTTAACTCGTAAGAGCATCTACTGTAAATAGTAATAAAACAAAATAATATGCTCTTTATCAATTCTTCGTATTATATGAATAATGAAAATCTCACATTTATGTTAGAAATTTTATTTGAGAGAAGTCTCTCCAACTAAATTTGGCCTTGTAACATTCGTTCATCATAGCACCAGAGTATGAAAACTCTTGTAGAATATCCTTTGTGATCCTACACCAACTTTTGTCCTACTTCCATATTATACATCTCCTATAACCCGTATCTCATCTTGGTGATTTCAACTATCTTATTCCATGAAGGTTTGAAGTGCGAATAGATCTCCTCTAAGTCTTATGAATCCAAAGATCCATGTAAACCATTTCTACTTAGTTCACAGTTCACGATCTTTTATGGAGAAGAAACATTATGCCTGGGGCTACTTGGAGGAAATGAATAATTCATGAACCTTCCTGGGGTCTAACAACAAACTGATAGTTTATAGAGGGATATCCAAGTATAATCTAAAGTCTCTTTGTGGTGAAATGAGAGGTGTTAAGAAAGCAGACTGAAGCGATTAAGAAACGAAACTTGAAAGATTGGTAAGATTGAGATGAAATTTGTTGTAGGTCTTCTACATTTAAAATTACTTTGTAAGAAAACATATGTGTATTTGGTTTTAAGTTCAGTCGTTGCACAATTCGTCGTTGCACAAAAAAAAGTTAAGTCGTTGCACAATTCGTCGAACCAGCACTGTTTTTAATATTTCACAATAGTTTTAAAAAGAAAAATAGTGGCATTTCTGCAGGGACCTATTGTTCTAACGTGAATATACTTCGAGGTATGGTATAAGTTGCTCATGAGCTAGTATTTGCAACAATCACTCTCATATCGATTCAGTATGAACAATGTTTTACTGTAATTATATAATAATTAATTACTTGTACGTATTGAAATATATTTTAGAAAAATCAAGAGAAATCTTACCCGAATTATTTTTACATTGAACATAACTGTTTTTCAGAAACTTTCAGTAACATATTGCGCACAATGAGAACCTGTGCTGTTTTATTCATCTGATTAGACTGTAAAGATTTGTAAACAAAAGAAAAACAGAAGCAGAAATATATTTTATATTGCACTTTATACTTAAAATCTTCTTATGATTATAACAATTCAAATGGTGCTAAAAGCTCTGGTAAAGATATTTTGATTTCCAAGCAGTTAGCAGAAAAAAAGTAAATTCCCTTACTGTGTTGTAAGGTTATTTATATTTTTACAGTAACGTATACAACAAATAAAGTAACAATATATGAATGTTTCTCAATTCAATTTAACTCAATCCAGAAAAAAAAAACAGATGATAAAATGACTTATGAAACGAAAGAATTCAACTCATCCAAGATCACAAATAATATGAGAGTTCATATTCATTTAGCACAACAATGAACAATACGAATTCAATACAATCAATATTGGTAACCTTGCAACCATAAGTATCATATTCCCTTAAACCTTTCGTCCACTTTGGACACCCATGCTTGATTTCTGTAGTACAGAGAAGTATTTGCGATTTTGTTGTATTTTGTATCTCGAGTTTTGTAAGAATACGACACCTGTGAGACCACTTGAAATTCTGAAACGATTGTTTCGGACACTCCACCGTTCCACTGGTGCTTCAAAGACGATCCCTGGAGGAACAGGAAAAGAATTAAGACCAACTCTATACACTTTGTTCCCACTTCTCAATGTTCTATATATACGACGTTAGTAGGGGTTCTACTATTGCTGTGTACTTGCATTTACTTGGAAATGGACAAAGTTAGAATTAATGGTTCTTTAATATATTTTTTTTCTTTATTTAGATATTGTACAATGGTTTATAATTATTTCAGTTGATTTTCCGGTGTATTTATTAAAATCTTAACTACAGAATAAAGTCTTTAGTTTTTGTATTGACGTTTTGATTTTTGAATAGTACAAAAAGAAATTCATTTAGTATAGTCTTGTAGAATTTCATAGTGTGGTCATCACGACAATATTTTTGTGTTCAGGTATCTTTTGAAATAATACTTAAATAGTTGAAATTTGGTACGATGTGAGTATGAACCTTTACTCTAATCTCGTATACTACCTCGAATACGTGCATATACTTGACGAGGATGAACATTAATATTTTCAGCATAATATTAGTATAATTTAATTATCACCTGTTTCCTACATGTGAAGTATATTTTACTGAAACGAATATAAATAATGCAGCGGAAAGTAAATAATAATGTACTTGAAGGTGAATTAGCAGAATTTTTCGTAATAAATGATTTTACCATGTACTTCAATATAATATCATTACGATATGTAATTATTTAGTTAAGTTGCCAATAGATCACTCTGTTATATTCGCTTTATTTATATGATAATAAAGGAGTGTTGTATTATTTATCCAGGGAAGTTCTATATTTTACGTCAATCATACGATTGTGTAACGACATAAATAATCTCTATAACTTTACATTAAAATAAGTATTACAATTGTAAATATAAAATATCTTAGCTTAAGGCATCTTTATAATGGAAAAAGTGCTTGAATCTTTAGTTAAAATAAAAAAAGAATGATTTCGAAGAATATTAGTTACATATTTAGAATTTTATAGAAGATTGAAATTAACAATTCAACACCTATAACTTTATAAATAACAGAGATACTGAAGGCTTGATTGTTTTCAAAGGTTTCTATTTTAAACAGCAAATTGACAACATTTACTGTCTATTATGAGACTAATCTCAAATCATATGCAATCACATTGTTGTTCATAGAAAGTTATCAAGTGATATACTTTAGATTGTGATGTAACAGTTGTGAAATTTCGTAAATTACATAATTATGTTAATATTATGCCGGAAAAACAGTCTTTTTATTACATCGTTAGTAATTTCTTTTGTATTTATTGCAGAAATTGATACAGCATAATCATCTATCTTTCGTACATAATTAGAACTGACCAACAATAAATTACATGGGATTTTTTTAAGTTCATTACAATAATGAATGAATAATATACAAATAATTATAAATTTAAATACAGAATAATTAATTTGCTTGCGTTTTCCAAAACAAAATAGTAAAAGCAGAATTTTGAAAACTCAAAATAGCGTATATACAATATATGCAATCATTCTGATGTATAGCTTGGAAACATTTCAATATTTTTATTTATGTGACATAAAGGCTAATTCTGCTTGTCAAAGAGAATAAAATTAAAGAAGAAAAGCTTCGGTAACAAAGTTCGTAAAGGTTGCCAATTTTCCAACTATACAACGGAAATAAATATTCTGTTTCTGTGATGGAGTTTTTTTAATGATCTTCTATATTTTTGAAGTTTCCCGTTGATCTCTCTTTTTGAAGTTTTCCGTTGATCTCTCTTTTAGATATTTTTGTGCTACTGCATATGTTAATAAGTTCCAGTTAGGTAGGCCCCGTCATAAAGGGTATCAAGATTCAAGTATTTCAGATGTAGATATTTATAAGTTCAGTGTGTTTTATGTGTTACAGGAAAATATTTCCCCCGTTTCAAAAGTAAATATACTGAAGTCTTTTGTATCTACCTCAAAGTAATAGCAACATCTTCGTTCTGCACTTCATTTAGAAAAAAATCTTTTAAGTTTTGCTGAGAATGTAATGTGCTGAAGGTTTATTTTTATTTTGTATTTTTCAAAACTTTAATTTAATGATATTATAATACCACGGACTACCAAAATAGAAAAATTGGCAGATCATGCTGTTTCTCTGGTAGATCTCCCATCTGAGTAAGTTCTCAGCTGTGCATAGAAAACTGTAATACACAAGAAAATTTAAACTGTGGAAGTTTTTTTAAAATAAAGTAATATTTGAAATGTATTTGTTTACTCTGTATCATAAACAAAACAAACATCCTCATTGAAGAAATATTTCGTCAAATTAATTTAAAAATATGGAATTATTCGCAATACAGCAAGTATATTATAATTATATCACCTTTGATTCATTCATGATTATGGTGTTGGAAATAATAATAATAATAATAAATTTGAAACTGCATTCAGTGTCATGTATATTCTAAAAACCATTTAGGGCATTCATTCAAATATTATTATATATTACTTCTGGGCTATGCAAAATTACTGTTATTAAATTAACTACGTCTGCTTACATTGTTTAATAATCATAGAAAAAACGAGATACTTTGGACAATATTTTTTTTTTTTTTTTTTAATTTTAAAACAAGATTATATAGCTACCCAGTATTATTTATTTTTGTATATGTTCTTTCACATTGTTCCGGACTAGTTGACAATGAAATGTACATTGTCAGAATTAAAAATCAAAGGAAATATTTAATTCTGGCCGTATAATGTAAAAGAACTATTCTTGTTTGAACACACTGTACTGTAGTAGGACTACATAACAAAGCATTACAGTTTCTCTTTGTCCATATAACTCCATATAGTATATGTGCAATCTATACTGGAAGCTCGTTTGATTCATGCGTGGTCAAAAGCTGTTAGTATTTAATTTTGCACAGATTAATTGGATAGATAAGAACAACATTTGTTCTTTCTTTTGCTCGAAAGAGTGAAAAAAGGGACACAGAGAGAAAACTTTATAATTTCTTCTAAATATAATAGTAAGGAAATACAGAAGATTAAGAGAAACCATTGTTATGTCATTAAATAAAATACTTTATATTTGTATTTTTGTTCTTGCATGGCAATATTTTGCTCTATTTATATTCTTTACAAGAGGATTTCGAATGAATAGCAGATTATTTTGTTTCCTGTCATGCATTTGATCCCATAAAAGAATTTCATAGTTAATATCGGTAGAAATGCAGCTCATATATTGTATTTATTTATTCACTTATTAATTGAAACCAATCATGGTTTCCAATAATAAAAATTAAATGGTTATTTTATAAATGGAGAAAAATTATGTTTTCTTTGGAAGTTATTTGAAAACGTCGTATTTCCAAGAAACTACGAAAATCTTAATTGGTAAATTCTTCTTCTGTTTATAAACTTTTTTTTTTCATATTATGATTGACATTAACTTAATAACTCTGAACAATCTGATGGTTCATTCTAACATTTCTTAAAATCTCTCTTCTCTGCCTGAGACATCCATCTTGCCAGTGAGTACAAGACCTTTTACCTCGTTATACCTAAAGCAGTTTTGTGTGTTCAGTGTCAAATTTCATAAGTGTTAAAATAGCCGTCATGTTGAAGAAGCTTTCAAGACTGTGGATCTGTCTTAAAAGTGTTGTAGGAAAAGACCATGTTTACTTTCCATCAGAGCTACTATATGTCACAGAAGATGGTGTTTTAGTCTGCTTATTCTTTGTCTTCTTCTTTGTATTGCTGTCTGTCTTCTCAGTGAAAAATAGAAAGTCGTTTCTCTGACGAATTGTTTCTCACAAAAAGAAAAGGCGACATCTTGAAGAACAGTTTAATATCAAGTCTTGTTTCATGAGGCGAATACATAAAAAGAGAATTAGGTTCACTTTCTAGGACTTTCCCAGTTTTACTGAGTAAGTTTTTGAATTTCAGCGTAAAAATTGTTAAACTGGTTTTTCAAAGATAGTTTTCATATTACAGTTTTGTTATGCTAATGGGTGATTTTAATCGATTAAATGAAATTTGGTTTCGGGAATTTTA
This sequence comes from Campodea plusiochaeta, assembly GCA_034698565.1. Classification (NCBI taxonomy): domain Eukaryota; kingdom Metazoa; phylum Arthropoda; class Diplura; order Rhabdura; family Campodeidae; genus Campodea; species Campodea plusiochaeta. Next base: position 9,905 of record JAQIWE010004684.1, read on the forward strand.
AATAGAAGTTGCATTTGGAAAAACAAATTAAGTATGTATAATGTAAAATTGAATCAAAAGTAAATAAGAGAAAATGATAACCGAAACGTTATTAGCACCATGTCTCTATACAGTCTGCTAATTGGCATAAATTTAACTATCTTTTTAACAAAATGTTAAAAAAATAGTATTGTGCAATAGTGTATACATCTCATATGTAGTATTTATAATTGCTTTTATAATTTACATATGAGTTAGTATAAATCAATACCTATCAAGAAATTGTTTTTTTTACGTAATGTGAGAATCAATGTCGAGGTCGATGTTCCTTTGCAGACTGCAGTGGTTAAAACGGTTAGTTACTTCAAAAACTGTGTCACAGAGAGCATTATTCTCATAATCTAATGAAGTCACTTTACAAAAACATTTAGTAAAACCCTTCATCACTGCTTTCCTGTGCCTTTAACATGAAAGCATACAAAGTACAACATATATCCCATTATTTCGAACTTTCAAAAAGAATTTATTGAAGGTACAGAAATTTGTCAACATCTAAACGTCAAATTCCGAGCCAAATTATTTCAAACCAACTCTCTAAAAACCTTGGAGTAAACTCGAACTCGTAGCGAGGAGTAACTTATTGTTTACTCCTATAGGCAAAACATT
>JAQIWE010004685.1:0-10548 GCA_034698565.1 Campodea plusiochaeta
ATAAAAATGAACTGGAGATTGACCTACCAAGACAGGAGATTAACCTATCCGAGTCAGGAGATTGACCTATCTGGGACAGGAGGTTAACCTATCCAGGCTGAAAGCTAAGCTAACTAAACCTGACCTTCCCCTCTCAAGAAATCATAACTTATTTATATTTTTTAGAGTTCATTTTCCCCCCTAACTTGGCAAGGTAGACATTTCTGATTTAGTACCTTTGAAACCCAGATACAGGTGGAACTATAATATTGAAATAAAGGTGATTATGATCGCTGGTTCTTCCTGTAAGGTCTCATCAAGTCATCAGGCACTGTATGTCTCAAAATCGCCATTCCGCAAATAGCCACATTTAATTCTACAGATTATACGTTAATATCAAATCACTGCTGATTTATAAACTTTTTTAATGATGGTTCGGTCGTTACAGCAAAAAAAACTATTTTTTTCCCCTTCATTATTTATTGTTGTATCAACTACTATAATTCTAGATGGAACCATCTTGCTGTTATTGTATATTGTCTCCTTTTGCCGTATATCTGAACTCTTCCGTTTATAAAAAGTCATAAAAAGTCTTAAAAAGCTAATAATTCTATAAAGTAATAAATTTTGAACTGTTTGATATGAGTTTACAATAAACTCGAACATGTACTCTGGATTATTCTCTTTCATTTACTGAGATAGGAGCCCATCAAAGATTGTTAATAATTATAAATAAAAATGATTTTAGCTGACTACTTTGCATTGGAAAAATAAATTAAGAACGAGAAAGTTCGTGGGTTCGAGTCCCACTTGAGCCGAAATTTTTCTTGTTCTTATTTTATTTTCCCAATGCAAATAAGTCAGTTAAAATCATTTTCATTTATAATATAGTCCTTTGCAAAGCTTCTAATAATTTAATTTAAAAATAAAACTACTAATAATAATAATTCTTTTTCTTTTTCCAGATATCGTTACAAGGATATCTGCGCTATCTGGGAAGGCGAATGTTACGAAAACGATATCTTAGAATTAAACGATATGATGGACGATATCGTTAGTCAAAATATTAATTTAACTTATCCGATAATGTGGAATCATTTGACGTTCAAGACGTACGCTTTCCCGTTTTATTTTGGTGGAGTCGAAGTTAGCGATATCGGTACGATACAGAATGTTCCTGGACTCAGTTTAAATTATTTTATATCGACTAATTCCAAGAAAGAAGATGATCGGTAAGTTTACAGGGTATTTGTCATTTTTGTCAAATTGTTGGGATTAATGGGAAATTTTAAATGACACTTTAATGAATTAATCGGCGTAAAATATAACTTTTCAAAAATATTATTTTGTAGCTAATTATATGCATTGGTAACATTAAAATGGTTCAACCCATAGGAGTCGATGCTACACTAAAATATATAGTAAAATTGAGAGGTTCAATTCCCATATCTGACCAAATTTCTCTTTGTCTTTATTGTTTATATCGACCTCTAGGAATTGAACCATTTTAGTATTAACTTTGTATATTGTTCCCTTTTGTCCTCTGCTCTGAATAACATATTTTGATTTATTCTGAAGTTTGCTTTCTTAAAGTTTAAAAATATTAAATTTCTTGTAAAATATTTAAATCGCAAATTCCCTATATTGGACTTTGGAATAGTGTCGCACTTCTTTTAAAGGTCAAGGCAATCTTTACGTGCAATAAATTAAAGAATTTTTGCTCAGTGTAATTTCTCTCACGAAGATACCACATTTTATTTAATATTTGAAAAGATTAAATCAATTTATCCGAATGAACAAATTGATGTTTGAAAATTTATTTCTCAATGGGTAGTTTACTTTTTTTATTACAAATTATTTTACAAAACAAAATAATTATGTACCAAAAGAGTACAAATTGTACAGCAATATATTGCAAAATGTTAGCTTCTGTATATAATTAACAAAACACGTTTTTTGATATTTTACGTAGATAAAACAATTGATTAAGTTATCCCCATATATAGTTAAATATCATAGTAATTTTCTCCCGCGTAAATAAATTATTGGCAACAATTTTTTTCGCCATGATGATGTTATAATAAAATAATTTATTATCTTTTTTTTTTCTTTAGGATTCGCAGACATGAACCAGCCTTTGTGAGGTAAGCAAAAACTATTTCTTAAAATAAATTTTACAGTTGCCGTATTATTTGGCAACGGTTAATATAGTAGTATTGTGTGTACATCTGCAGCGACGTTGCCTAATTTCATCTAGGTCATTTATAATAGTACACGCTCGTTGATTTTCTTATTTATGGATTAAAATGGTTTATTTAAGGGCATTTATTTTCTGACATAAGTTTAGTTTTTGTGACAGATTTTTCCGGAAAAAAAAACTTTTGATTTCTGTATGTCTTGGAGAATATAATAAAGAGAAATTTTCCTTTTTCGTTCGCTTTCACTGTGTTACAATGCAATACTATGTATATTAAAACCGCAGAAAGTTGACTTGGACATAAATCTTATATAAGTTTGAATTGTGTTTGGATTTATAAAGATATTTATTTAAAGAATAATGTGAATTCGAAAACGTAACATGGTATACTATACTGTTTGCCAAAGCGTGTAGAAAATGTCTTTTTGGAAATTAAATGTCAATTATTTTGCCGGAAACTTCGTTTTTCCATTTTATTTTATTTATGTTAAAAATAAGTTATATGCGGCACGTTATTATCAAAATAATTGTAATAAATTTAGAAATTATTTCCTCAAGTTTTTACCAGTTTACATACGACCATACCACCCAGAATTTAAACGCGTGAAAGGAAAAATAAGAAAAAATATTTATAAGGTGTATGACATTTTTGTAAAATTCATAAAAAAATTAATAATAACGTCTTATAATAATCGTGAAATAAAATGTATTTCTGGAAAATATTAAATTTTATTTCCTGTACATTTAACAGATGTCACATTTATTCATGTCACAAATAAATATATGAAAATTATTTCATTAACCCCTGTTTCGAAAATGGAAATTAAAATATATACTGCTGTTATATCCAGGAAGACTTGAAATAATAGAAAACATATTTTTGTTAAAATTGTTACATCAGGTGAATAAATCAGAATATTAAAAATGTACATATTGCCATCTACAAGCAATGAAATTTTCGTAGTTTTACAGTAAATATATTAAAGTGTTAGAACTGGGTGTACCAACTTGCATAGGGCAGTTTAACGCGGACTCGGGTTTCGAAGTTCTAATGAACTCCATCATCAGAGTCCCCGGGTCGGCGGTTAACAATTACTACAGTCCTTTCAAAATCTTACGGACTCAAACTGGTTATGTCTTCAAACTATTTTGACGGGTAAAAACATTGTTGACCACTTGTTTGGGTGGTTCAAATTGTGTATTTTCTATACGATTCGCAGGCTGGTCAAAGAAAACAAATAAGTCAACAAAGGATTATCAATTGTCGGAATGTCAGAAAAAATCGATTTGGGTCAGCAAGATTTGGAAACACTATAGGCATTACAAAGCCTAGGAGAGGGTCAAAGTGTAACAATAAAAGGTTGCCCGAATAAGTGTCCATAAAGTAGTTGACACTCTTGACAGTCCTAATTATATGCACCATAAATCACCGTTTAAAACACATAGGTCTAAGGCAATTTATGTCTGATATTACCATAAAATTAAAACAGTTAGTAAGACATCCAATAATCAATAAATAGTGTCCGCTGTCATCTTGTCGATCATGTCGAGTAAAATTCCAAAGTATTTTTTAGTTGGAATGAATAGTATGAAGTTTGAAATTCATTATATTTTGACTATTGTTGATTCCTTCACGTTCTAAACAGGTAGGCCTATAATCTAAAAAGTTGTGTTTAAATTTCAGGTGAAGTTGTACTATAATTTAACATCACTTTGTAGTTGAAGATTAAAATTAATTTTGATCTTCGAGATAGAAAAAAATGACAGATCAAATCCTAGTCTTTGATCTTATAAATTGTTTCAGAAATATGTAGCATAGGCACGTAATATGGGATAAATAGGCGCGCTAAAAGAACTGCAATGTATTGTGAAATAAAAAATGCCTTAGAATTTTACTTCGATTTTACTGTTGTATGTATTTTTAAACCTCATTCACTAGCGATATATAGTTGTGTTTCATAACAGTTGAATTTTAACATTTTTTCATGTAAGTTTTTAAATATTATATTTATGTATGGATAATAATTTCTGTTTTTCTATTTGTTATAGATGACCCTGATGATGAATTTTGTAAAATTCGAAACCCGGGTCGGTAGAAATAAATTATGAAAAGAACTCTAAGGCAGTTTTTATTTCACAAGGTAGCATATTTATTATTGTTATATTATGCTCTGTAAGTCTATAACATACAAAAGTTTTCTGCTTCAATTATTTTCAGCATAAATATGTCACACGTGTTTCAACCGTAATTTAAATTCTAATATGCCCCTCATAATTGTAACAATTGGAAAATTAAACATTCAAAAAGCAATTCTGATGCTATAGAAAACATTAATTTCCGTTTTATTCATATTCAAATAACATTTATTATTATACTAATATTATGGAACGCCGCATACAGGATGCTGAAACGATATTATAATATTATTTACGGTAGCACAACAATATAAAAAGTAATTAAAATTTATAAATTTATTTATGACACGTCTTTCGCTTTGAAAAGTACATTTCATACGCGGTTGTCAATTCTATTTAAATTTTACGTAATCAGATAAATACGATACTTAGAACAATTTTGTATCTGTTATTCTGCTTTCGTTTCTTTATTAATTAACGATTTACTGCATGCATTAATGAATAATTAGGATAATTTTTTTCATCATCCATGCATGGCTTTTCCAGTTAATTTCACAACATTTTCAAATTAATAGAATTTTTATAAAAGTTTCAATTTCTACAGAATTGACATTTTTTGTAGAAAATTGTAATTTGATTAAAAAAAATATCTTCTCCCTAGCTAAATTTCATATCTGCATTTCTGCAATTGCTCTACTGTATATATACAAATTTAATTTACTCCAGGGGTGCAGAATATGCCCGAATGAGTTTCGTTTGAAATTTGTTGACTTTATGGAAATCTGACAATTTTTTTTTTTTTTTTTTTTAGAAAAAAAAAAAACCGTAAATATTGGCAAAATTTTAACATTAAAGCGTCATATCATAATATATCGTTCCAAAACTAACCTACAGTTATAGCTTACCACTAGGGCTTGCAATACCGGGATACCTGTATCCCGAAATACCGGTATTTTGTCAAAAATAGCGATACCGAAATATCGGTATTAGGACCATCAAAATACCGGTATTTCGGTAATAAATAATGTCACTTTTTTCATTCTTTTTAGTCATTTATTGTACAATTTTCTCTTTAAAGTGACAGAAATCTCATGATTTTGAAAATTAAAACGTTCATATGTTTTATCTCATCACGGCCACGGTCTTTCGGCAAAAATGTGAACATACCAACAATTTAAATTAAAAAAAAAGTTCGAAAGACTTGTCTATTTTCTGTAGTTTTCCCACACTTCTTTTAAAAAACGTATTCTAAATCACTGAAAACGGATTACAATATTTGAATACCGAAATACCGGTATTGAAAAAACACTCCGGTATTGCAAGCCCTAGATACATATCTATAATGCTATTTTTTTTAATTTACCTAATATTTTCATATCTAATTTACATTATAAGAAGTTTAGTAGCAAGAGAAATTGAACTGAAGTAGTATTTTTGTTCGTTAATATTCTGGTCTTTCAAGCTATTAAAGCACAAGTAATTAAAAACTTCTTAAATATCTGTATTAAATCAACTTTAAGATTACACAAACTCCTTGAAACTCATATATTATTTAACCAAAACAACAGAATCATGTTACGTATACTTACATTAGCTGCAATGGCCGCCGTCGCATTGAGCGTAACCTTCTGTACTTTGGGAACAGCAGTTGAGAAATCTATTGCGGCAACAGAATGAGTGGCGGGTCTCTTAAGTGCTGAAGGAATATATCTCCATGGTGTTTCACAGCTTGATGTTGGGGAGTTTTTCATAGAGTCGTCAGTAGTATTATGGTAGGGTGATGACGTGAGTTGGCCTTTCTTGTCGTCGTCTTTTTCCTCTTTTATTTCAGAGGATTTTAAAAGCTGGTTGCCGAAAGGGGAGTTTACACTTTGGGAGGGTGAGCCTATTTAAAAAGGGAAATATAAGCAATGTGTTATTGTTGAAATTTAAGATTTAGCTTATTTAATGAAAAATACTATTCTATAATATTATGATGTTTTAGTCTCTAGCAGTTGATAGAACAATAAAAGAAATATTGAAAGTGTATACTGTCCCCTTTTCCTTCTGTAAAATGCAAAATACTATTTTTTTATTACTTCACAGGATCTCAAAACACCTTTCCTTAATGTACTTTCAGTTACTGGTAAGCATATTTAACTTAATAACTGTAAACTACAGGTTGCAGGTTATGATACACACTACACAGAAGAATTAAAAAGTTAAAGCAAGTAAATACATGACATTGTATGCCCTCCACGACAACATAAGAACCATTTGTACTTAGCAAAATTGATGATTTTGACAGGAGAAAGTTTTGTTTACAATTTTAGTAAACAACATTTGTAGGTTAAAACTGCCAAACTGTGCTAAAAAAGAATTAAGGTTCTTATGTTTGTGCAAGGAGTACATGCCTTCTTTTGTTCTAGTGTTCATATTCTCAATTACTGTTTCATGGGTGGAAAAAGTGCGGTAATTTGGTAATCTAATTACCGGAAACAGATCGCTATAATCGGGAACGAAATTGCAAAAAAAAAAAAAAAAAAAAATTCTTTCAAATTTATAATTTTATTTCTACAATCATACTGCTAAGTCAATAGTATATATTATAAATACGTACGAGCCGAAAATGATCTGCTGATTTCTTTACTTTTTTTCGTTTTCACCATCTTTTTTTCACTTTCGGTGGAGTTATTTGCTGATTTCGGGTAGTGATTACCCGAAGCTCTACCCAGTACCCAAAAGAAAAAGTGGGTACCCGGATACCCAATGGAAACACTAACAGTTTATAATTCCTTCCACTTGAAAAAATCGGCAAAAAGCATTTGTTTTTTCGAAACCTAGCATCGGAAACTGAAATTATGGAAAAATCATATTACCGGGAACAAAAGGAACATTTTCCACCCATGCACTATTTCTTATTCAACAGTTTGAATTATTGCAATTACCTTGTGAACTATCCTTAGAGTGTTCCTTCTTTATTCCTGTTGTTAGTTGAGTATTCTTATCATCATTCTTTGAAAGAAGATTCATCTCCTTCTGTGAATAACAATCACATGCATTCATCAGTAAACAATATGTAGGGTCAGGAGTATGGCACGTTAATTCCTTTTTTTCTACGCTTTTTGAAAAAATTCCTGAGCTTTTTTTTAAAATTTACGTTGAAATTTCCTTACTATTTAATGTTTTATTATTTTCCGTCAGTATTTTGCTTGTAATTTTAAAGTTGGAATGAAAAATTTATGTACTTTTAACAAGGTACCTTTTTACAAGCGTTTACTTTCTTTCCACTTCCGAAAACTCTTTAAATCAATACAACTATTTCAATGACTTTTAAAGCTGTTTTGATGGTAACATATTGTTAGTGCCAGAAAGTTTGGCGCTTTTATTTCTTTTAAAAAGCGCAGAAATTCACTAAAACGTATAAAATAGAAATTTTATTACATTAGGGAAAGAGCTTTTCAACTTTATTTCTTTCAAAAGTGCAGAAGAAGTACAATATCCTTCTGATAGTTTTATTGTAATTAAAAGCAGACTGTATAACTTTTAACTCATAATGTCATCATAAACTCTTTTACCAACCCTTTATCCGCTGGAAAAAAATTGAAATATAGACATTTTAAAAATGTTTATTACTTATAAACTGCATTTATTGATTGAAGGTTTAAAAATTGTTAATCTGTAATTTGATAGTACTGCTGTACAAACGAAAGTAGACCTGTGGGCGGAGCAAACTTTCCTCATGCCCCCTTCGCTTTTTTCAAGTCATCCCAATTTTGATGAAAGGTGACAAGTGAACCACTTAACTTACACGTTGCCAAATTGTCACCATTATGCAGGGTACTTCTCTATGCACTGTTTTTCCTTTCTTCGACATGATGATCCAAAACTAAAAGTTATAAATTATATAGCAAATAGCAGAAAACACGGAACTAATAAAATGGGAACGAAAATTATACTGCCAACGTAGTAGAAAGCTAACACAGAAATGAAGAGAACTGCAACAATCGGCAACAATGCACCTCCTCCAAAAATTCAAAAGAGGAGCTGTGGCGGGAATCAGGGAAAGTGCCTGGGGTTATGAAAACCACAAGGTCCTTCTTTACTTTGTACAGCAGTAAGTTTTAAAAGGAAACTCTGCACAAAATGTGAAATGACATAAAACGGAGAAATAAACTGTGACAGTAAAACCATACTCATCATAAAACAAATACTACTAATAAAACATACCATATCCTGAGCAGCCGACGTCGCCGCAGCTAACAACTGTCCAATATCCGAAAGTGATTCTCTTCTCCTTTCAATAACCTGTTGGCCACTTCCATTCTGACATTGTTGCTGTTCAATAATACCTTGCTGTATCCTACTGTTATTTCTCTGATCTTCATTAGTATTGTTTATAGATTGTAGTTGAACTTGTGCTGGAGTTGTATCTAGTTCTGGTAGGCTTAATACTGGGTATTCAGGTTGGCAATTGTTTGTATCGTCAAGGAAACGAGGACCAGCTAGGATGGTGGAGGGAGAACCTGTAGGGATAGGAATTTAGAGCATGAATAATGGAAATTTGGTTTGATTTTTTAGACAATTTTTATGGGTTACATACAGTAAATTGAATACAAAGTCTTATATAACATATGTAGCAATTACGAGGGATACAAATTTTGACGTTTAAGGAGGTTTTACCTTACTGTGTGAAGTTATAGGATTTATAATTGACACGCACAGAACATCTTAGCAGACAAAAATCTTGCAAAAGTTGTGAAAATCGCGAGAATATTCAAATATTTTCAGAAACTTCGAATAGTCGTGTATCAGGATTTCAATACAGATATCCGAATAATATGTTCCTTATCCGTTTATACGGTCATCCACACACAGCCGTGGTTTAGAACTGTTCAATATTACAGCAGTCTCAAATAACTTATATGCAGTTACCAACAGTTAAATAATTTACAAAAAAATAGAATCTGAAACTTCTAAATCATCTCGTATCAGATAAAAACCATTCATGTTATTTTATCCTCCATTTTAAAAACAAAAGAATCAGCAAATTCACTAAAATGAAATGTTTTGTACTCACTTGTTTCCTGTTTGATAGCCCTATTAACATTTTGCAAAGTCATATGTGAAAACGACGTGATGGGTCTTGTATCTGCCATAACCACTACACTATTTACAGTATTATTACTGCTAGATGACTGTTGAGACTGTATTGTTGTGTCATTGTTGCTTGATTTGTTAATAATACTACCAGTGCTGCTGTGACAGTCTATTGGATCGTTGCAACTTAGGATAGTTACAATGTTACTCGTTATCTGATCCTAGAAGGAAAAATGAGAAAGAAATGATATTAATTTTTTTTATTGTTGTGTCCCCCTTTTGCCTGGTCTCTAAATAAATGGTGTTAGTAAGAATGATTGTTCATATAGTAGGGTTTTTTACAAAAAGAATCAACTCCTTGATTTACTTTTACGAAAAAATTTATTTTTACAAGTATGTTGTAACAGAAACTTCAGAACGAAAGTTAAGTAAGTTTTTCCTATTTTTTTCAATCAATTTTGATATCCAAACACCACTAAAAATTATTTTTCTAAGTATTAAGTCTGGTGATACTGTAAACAATAATCATGTCTATTTTCAAGCTTAGAGATTTCTTTTCAGAGTTATTTAAGATACATTCAGAGCTCTGTTAGACTGAATTTGTAAACATTTGGTCTAAATAAAATTCAAATTATCTCAATTTGAAAAGTTGAACAAGTTGTAATTATATTTTAATATGTAAAAGCTTTATATGAGACATTTTTATTGTTAAATTTTAGAAAACATGGTTAATAATCAAACAAAAGAAACATTTCAAAAACAAATATAAACCTATCTGTACCTGTATAGTCATTCTCTGTTGTTGGCTAGCCTGTACAAGCATAGTACTTCCATCTATACTAGAGGTTGGTATGACTGGTAAATGTACTTGCTTCACTGTAGCTGCATTTACCAATTGTTGTTGAGTTACCATACCTGCCGCTGAGGAGGTTAAGAGGCCAGGGGCTCGACCAACCTAAACGGGGATCAAAATTATTTAGATTGTATTTAAATTAACATAACAATTGTGTAGACATTGAATTAAATAAACTTTACTTCCCTACTTTTCAGTGTTTATTTTAAATACAGAAAATAAATATGAATAGTGTTTCATCTAGAATTTTTCGGGGGCAGGGTGCATTCAGGTTAAAGTGGGCACATTTTTACGTAATAACAAA
>JAQIWE010004686.1:0-10548 GCA_034698565.1 Campodea plusiochaeta
TGATGAGCCTTTAAGAGGCGAAACAGCTGTCTTATACCATGTCTATTCCTTGGTAACTAATACCCCAAACCTTTCAATTTGATAACCCATGTAATCAAAAATTTTCTGTAAAGAAAAAAGTTGAACTTGCATATAAGTTGTAAATGTTAAAATATTGCAGCGAAGATATCACGTTTTTTTGTTACAAATCAATATGAAATTAGTGCTTGGATATGCAGCTAGAGTGAGAAGAGCCTCGGCCCTTGACTGTTTTATTCGACACTGTGGTTGAGGAGATAATTATGTCCCTCCGTAGGCAGCAGAATGTCCTCGTAAGCAGAAGAATGTTTCTATTGCACAAAGAAAATATCCATTTCGATTTTCTTCCATAAATATTAGAACACAAAATCACACGCAGTTTTATTCTTATGAAAGAAATATTTTATTGATGGTATCGCTGAATCGAGTTGTAGAGTAATCGTAAAAGCATCTTTTCTTCTCTTCATGAATGAACAGCCAATGAGAAGCTAGTATTTCTGAGCGGGAAATGTTACGCATGATCACAATTCAAACATGGCGTCATCACAATAATATCGATATTTGGGAAGAATTACACGACGACGTCACTAGAGTAAATTCTTTTCTTTGCATTATTCGGGGTCAATGACGTCGAAAATTGTTGATTCTTTTCGAACTACAGTAGTCCAGGAAGGGGATACAGTAAAACTGCAAGTGCATTAGTGACATGTTTCAGGGGCGAGTTTATTTATGTGTATAGAGAAGAGTATAGAAGTTTCATATTAGACGCGGAAAGTGGAATATAAATAGACGAATTTATTAATTTTATGTTCGATATTGAGTTATATTATTTATGCTAAGAATCTAAATAAGTAATTTTATTATAAATTGTTTTATTATACACAAATATGAATCAAAAGCGATGTTTTAAAAGACATCATGAACAACTTCCTGGTTGCTTGGAGCCTTTGGTAGTATTTTGTAATCAACAGATCTTGCAAACTAAAAAAATTCTAAATTGTGAAAAATTTTCAATTTTCAACTTATAAATGCGGATAATAATACTAACTAATGACTAGACGTATAACCCGTTAACATTAAATTCTCAGTACTTTTTACCATAATCTGCAACTAATTGCTGGTATGTTTTTAAAAGAACATTTTTGTAAAGGTAATAACAATCTTTTCACACGCCTCCACACGTATTGTTCATTCCAAGAAAACAATACCAACATAATATAATGCTTCGGTATAATTTCACGTGAAATTTGTGGGAATATTTTAATTTTTCATTACTGCTTCAATCTGTCTTAATGCATTCTGACCATTTTTGTTTTCCTTCCGATTGGTAATTTTCTAAAGCTTTTGAGATCAGGAGCATACGAGCATTATCAGTGCAAACTCAATGAATTTACAAATACGATTCCATCAGGAGAAATAAAGTCACCACCTAATGTCCACCTTGTACGTTGCACCTCTGAAGCAGAAATGAAATAAAATAATATTGTTCCATGCGATACGAGATGTATATATCTATAATAATAATGTGACAAACTGACAATAAAAAATTATTTTAATATATAAATTATTATGCTTCTGATGGTGTTGACAAAATATGTATTTATAAACAAGAAGCAAATTATTTCCCCTGGAAAAAATGAAACCGTTATTATTTCCGTTGTATTTAATTCCCTTATTGTTTATTTATTTCCATTGTATTTAATTCCCTTACGCTTTAATAATTCTTATTTTCGATTTTTCAATATTTTTGTGTGGTATCTTGTTATTCTCATACATCTAAAATTCGATACATCCAAAAATGCTGAACTTTTTTTTACTCTGTACTAGTTTATATTGAGGTTGCGAAATTTGTTTTAAATCAGCAAGTGGGTTTTGAGAAAATTAGCAAAGAATTTGGAAAACTTGGATAGATGACATTTTTATATTCGAAACCTAATAGGTCGGTCTTGACTATGTAACTGTTGTCATGTGTACAAACTATTGCAATCCTGAAAATTTGATAAAAATACGCCTAGTGTTTCCGGAGAAAATTAGTCTTACGAAGTTTCGATTTCAATATGAAAGTTAAAAAAAGCGAAACCTAGGTCGGTTTTGACGAAAGAACATTTTTTATGCGGCCATACTAATACAATCCTGAAAATTTGCTAAAAATACGCCAAAGTGGTTCCGGAAAAAATCAAGAAACAAATCAGAGCTTTGAAGATGTAAATTTTAAATTCGAAACCTACGTCGGTTTTGTCCAAGGAACTTTTTTCATGTTTACAAACTATTACAATCCTGGAAATTTCACTAAAATCCGCCAAGTGGTTTGACTTGAAGATGGAAACGAAAAAAAAAAAAAAAAAAATCGAAACCAAAGTAAGTTTTGATTACTGAACTTGTATATGGCTATACAGATACTATCCTGAAAATTTAGTTAAAATTCGTCAAGCGGTTCCGGAAATATTCAATGAAACATGAAAATACCTTGAAGATGAAGACACGAAATCTGAAACCTAGGTCGATTTGGACTGATTTCCGAATATGCTGAGACTATTATGGAACTATACATTCTGAAAATTTGGTCAAAATTGGACGAGCGGACGGAGCGGTTACGAAGATAAGAGAGGGGTGGGGGACGGACCGACAGACATGATCGTCCTATAAGCCTTTTTCGAAAATTAAGGCTAAAAATAGCTGTCATTTTTTATTACAGTGATCGGAAGAAAATAGGACACTAAAATTACAGCCTATACTTGAAATGAACAAAATTACACTATAAAGATTTCATAAGAAATTTTAAAAAGACTGAGAAAAAAAAAAACAAGTGAAAAACTCAAGCATTTCCGGAACAACAAAAAAACTTTGACGTCACGAATTAAAAATTACGCAATCAACTAATAATAATAATATTTTTATTATTTCAAACCACAATATTCTCAGAATTCCCATCTAAATATGGTTTTACAACCTTATTAAAGAACTGCTGCATATCCAAGTTTATTAATACCACTGGTACTTACGCAATGCACCATAAAATAATACATAATTATCAACTTCAAAGTACATTGCCCCTTTGCGAACTTTCGAAAGAAAACATTTTACTTTATCGCTCTATCCCAAAAACAAGAATTTCGTAACTACAAAATACTACGAAGGTGTCCTTGGATCAGACCCTTCTAGGAATTGCCCCCCCCCCCTCTCCCTCCCTCCTACAACTTTTTTTTGTGATCTGGTAATTCTGTTTTTCCATTTTCCGACTCCCAAAGAAATGGATGCCCAAAAGGTCGGTAAACAACAACCGTCCCAAGCAATAAAAGTTTGCTCTATATTCGAGGTCATTTTATTGTTGTTAAAAGACCATTATCTTTTCACTTACGATTCTTCTCAAAAGGAATTACAAAATAGGAATAAGTAGAAAACAAGGATTTCAGAGAAAACGACGAAATGGAAAGTGTGAGTTGTTTACAGCGATTTGTCCATTGAAATAAGAGTATGAAACAAATCGGCAAATGATATATATAGATTTTTCTCATTTCGTCATTTGTCAATTTAGTTTATTGGTTCATCGCCTGTGATCCTCCAACAGAAATAATTATAAAATATAATTACGTACATAAAAAGTTTTCAGAGTTTACGTTTCTCTCTTAGTAGACCCCGTTTTCCTACACAATTTCTCCAATAACAATACAGGAATATTCACAGGAAAAAAAAAGAAATCTGGGAAAGGGGTGTGCAAATGTTTTATTTGTTGTAGGAAACTTTTTGACATCTAATGTGGAATATTTACAAGTCAAAATTTAATAACATAAAATAAAGCAGCAAAGTTTTCCGTTTCACCTAAATTAATCTCGGAACTGGGTTTTTGATACGAGTTTTAGGTTTCACCTCCCTTATTTCACTTCAGTTCCTTTGTTTCATAATCCTACAGATGAAACCTGGGTCGGGTTTAGAAAAGACAAAAGTCACAAAACATTCGCAATAATTAGGAAACCGGTGTTCCCGAGCCCCCACAGAACTTTATGTAATAGTACAGTTTATGAAAATATGAAAATGCAATATACAATAAGATAATCATAAATTATAAGCTTTTATACTAGCTTTTAATATTTATTTTTCCAATATACATATATAATAATTATGTTTTCCAATTCTATTCCCAACGGTACAGTAGAATGACATCAAGTGCTGAAAGCTCTAAGCTCTATTCAATGATAATAATAATATTAATTTTAAATTATAGGATCAGTAGCATGAAAGCAACTTTTATAGATTTATGTTTTTCTTCATTCCGGTCATTCGTAATTCATGAAAGTGCTAAGATTGCTTTTGTGATCTATTACCTCATAATGAGTGTAGTGAAGGTACTTTCGTACTGAATCATGATTCCTGGAATTCGTTGGTTATTTATGACACATTTCTACAGCGTGGGATAATTCATTGCCAAACATGTACTCTTACCGACTATATAATTTAACACTCGAGAAAAGATTTCCTTTATATTTTCAGTTAAAACTACCCCGCACAATAATATGCTTTTATAACAAAAATTGAATTTCATAATTTTCAAAATGTACTTTTTTTTCATTTTCTTTAAACAGATGGACAGCTAGTTTACAGAATGATAGGTAGAATCAAAATTTTGACGAAAAATATTTATCCTACCATACCCCAGGAATTTGTGAACAATAATATCGAATAATATGTTATTCGTACATTGTAGAAAATGAGGAAAAAGTTTATTCTCCGAATATCCCAAAATTCTATCAGATAATTAAAACAGTTTACTTTTTCTATTTTTATGAAACGATGAAGGAAGTTCAAAATTTGGTTCAGTTCGAATACTTTGAAAGTGGCGCCACACACTTTGTAATCATATTCTCTGGAAGTAGTGATGAATATCTTCTCTTGTTCTCAGTAATTATAAAAAAATAATTAGAGCTCTACTACTCATATACATTTGGCGAACGAGTGATATTTGTATTCTACTCTGTATAGTTTGTATACAAAGTATACAATGCAATATCATTATATCCAATGACTTGGGAATTATGTTTTTATTTTATTTTTCGAATAATTTAGATTTTCAACCGGAACCTTTATTTTCATAATTCAGTTTAATAAACGTCCAGGGAGAAACAAGTGGTCATTGTGCCATTTAGTACGGTCAAAACGTAAAGCTGAGACGATTCGAAAACTCATGGAACGAAAACTCAGTGACGTTACTACGAGGTACAATCGGGGGAGGGGGGTGGGCGGCGTGGTGCAAGGGACCCCGATCAAATGTTTATATATAGGGCCCCGAAACAACGGAGAAAAGTTCAGAAAAATAAAATTCAAAAATTAATATACCCGGTACAAGAAAACAGCTGCTTAGACTGCAAAAGTTGCTCAAAATGTCAGTTATTTGGCATAATTTTTAGTGCTTGGGGTACGCCCTCGCTGACAAATACCAAATATGAACTCTAATTCTTTGTATGAAACACATTTTTAGTTGTTATTAAAAAAAATCCTTTCCAGAATTAGCAGCATTTTATTGAGTAAGGCAGACCCCTTTAAAAAATTGTTTATGTAATTGGATGTATTTTCCGTTTAAACAATAAATATTATTATTATTATCAGTTTATAGCTTGTCGCACCACACCCAGGGACCCCACACTCCTGGTTATGTCCTAGAAAAAAATACTCAACTAGTAAATCGCTTTAAAAATTTGAGACTTTTCGACTTCACCGACTTAATCAATAATATTTCAAATACAGTACAGAAAAGCAAAAGTGTACGTTGAATCAGTCGGGGTCTCGTTTTCCTACACAACTTTCCCTTCCCTTGGGATATCGAATACATTAGAGAACAAAGACAATGAAAAGGGAGGAGTACGAAAACGTGTGTATAAAATGATGCCCCGACTGATTCAACGCAAGTTTCACGTAAAACCAAAGTAATATTGTAAATAGACTCAACTCAGAACCAGCAAATTTACATATTTACCTTGATTCGATTCGATAGTACACTGAGATCAAACCATGGTGATGCTAATCTGCTAATCGAGCTGAGTCCAAGGCTCCGAGCTAGAATAGTTATTGGGACACTGGTCATAGGGACACAATAATTATAGGAATAATTAAAAATACTAAGAGACAAACAAAAATTGAAAGGTTGTGAACTTTCGATGGAAACTTCCAGATGTTCACAAAGTTACAGCAACTAGAAAGATACCAGTGGTAGAGGATTAACCGTTTGCGAAAATAATTTGTTAGCTATTGTCATGATAAATTGATATAAGTTTATGATAATTTCAAAAAATCACGTTTACTGCAGTACTATGAATGTGAAGCCGTTACTTCTGAATATACCCTCGTACATTTTCTGATACCTCAAATATTTCAAAAATTATAATACGATGATTATTTCTCTCGTTTTTATACATTATTCAAAAGTATTTCACTTCCTCTGTGATTACATTTTTTTTAATTTCAATTAGAATTTGAGTACTAATTACCGTATTCTATATAGTGATACCATATCAAATACCATTGTACATTATGGAACTGACGAATTATCCTGGAAGAATGTGGAATTCATAATCAGTTCCGTAGAGATTAATTCATATCACGACCAATGAGGAATGCAGGCATTTCCGGTCCTCAATCTTCATAGGATAAAAAGTAACAAGTATATGAGAATATTTTTTTTAAAGATTTTTTTTTGCTACGATATGAATAATAAAAAAACAGAAATTTCAATGATCAGTTTTTTTTAATTCTGATAAGTACTTGCTAAATTTGTACCAAAAACTAAATTCGACAGTAACTCAAACAATACTTCTATTTTATTTTGTTTAAAGAAATTTGGGCAAATCTTACAAGTTAATTTTAAATATGAAAGGTTATTAAATTATACTGAATATTAGAGGACCATAGGATTTGCCCAAATTTCTTTAATTAATTAAATAGTAAATAATTTGCAATGCTTCAATATAATGTATTAACTCTTATTTTAGCTTTTAAGATTACTAGATTACAAAGTCATATTTTTTATTTATCAAGCTGATTATCTGATTATAAAACAATAACAGAATGGAAATTAAGTTTACACCTAAAATATTCTTACATTTCGAGAAAGCTTTCGACAATATCGAGAGATCAACACTATGGAAACCGATGGAAAACTATGGAGTGCCAAAGAAAATCTCGAATGTAATAGAAAACCTACATGAAAAAAGTAAAATCTGAATTCTTCAAGATACATCAATATTACCGGTTACACACACTCCAACTAACTCCATGTGATTTCATTAGCGATGGACTTGATCGTTATTTTACAAAATCCACTAGATGTTATTTTAACAGGATAACAACATTATAACCCCCAAATCATCAACATTGAAACCAGTCCTATATGTTCATTATCACTTTTCGTCTTGTTTTTCATACAGGGAACAAAATCCATAAAGATAACATTTTATCTTATCTTATTCATTTCCCGACATACAAAAATATTTCAACCCGTGGCGTCGAACTCTAAACAAAACTATTTACCATGCAATAATAAGAGAGGATATGGAGGTCTGGTTTTTAATTATAAATTTTAATCGAAATCCTACTTAATTTCTTTTGCTTTCCACCATACAAATATTACACATAATATTAAGCATCAATCATAAAAAGAGAGTTAAATTTTGGTACTATAAATCCAACCCATTAAGAGCACTCCACCTAAAATTAAAATTCAGAGAGGGCGAAATTTGTATTGCTCAACAGGTAAGGTGGCAAATCATTATTTTTATTCTGGAATGCATTCATTGTAATATAGTATTCAAATATATTTGTGAAAACTCCCACGATTAATAAAAAAAATGGCCTCCTGTAGAGACAAAAAGTTCAGTTTGTTTAATGCTAATTATAATTTTTAAAACAATTGACAACAGCTTAAATACAAATATCATTTGGGATTATACAGTATGTAAAACAACATTCTTCTATCTTTTTATTACGTCATTAATGTATCATGACAATGATTAAAAAATAATTAAAATCGACCACATTTTTGCCGTAAACCATCTACTAAATATTTTATTTTAATACTAATTTAAAATTTGGAAAGATATAAGAATAAAAAATTCGTCCTGAATCCAATGATACGAAACACTACATAATTGCTTAAAAAAAGTAGTATTAAAATAGTATTGGATTTAACATGGGATTCCCTATGCTGAAATTCAGTTTTCATTCTGGGAGAAGGAGCACACTTATGTTATTTCAAGATAATTGGAATAATTCAATATAAATAATCCATTGTAAGAGAGAATATTAGGCCTATCTGATTAGTACACGTTATTATTAGAGATTATTCCAATGCAAAGAGCCTGTAATATTTTACAGTTAAAGTCTTCTAAGAAGTCGTGATTACTGCGAGGACTGATTAGTATAACATGAACAATATAATGTTTGTTTTAAATTTCATCATGGGGATTCCAATAACTATTTTAGTTTACTTTGTGCACTAGTAGAATAATCGCAAACTATTCTAGAAACAAATAAGTTATAAAATACCACAAAATCTCCGATATAATATGCCATTTTCTAACAACTTAATGCAAATTATTGCGAACTCAATGAATGAATAATCAATTTAGCGTCTTGATAGACAACTTGAGGTACAGATCAAACTGTTCCACGATTGAAATTTTAATTTGTCGACTCTCGTGTCGAGAAAAAGAGATAAATTTTTTATGAAAATTTCCATAAATTATAATATCCTGCAAGTTATACTGTTGAGCACAACATCTCTTATCTTTGGATTGCATATCGATCAAGGATGTAACACAGCACGTTTATTAGTATAAAATAATTTTAAATAATTACACGATTAATTAAAGACGCAATACATAGTTTTAAGAATAAATAAATTAGTATTCATTCTTGTAAAGGTTATTTTGCTATAAAGACATAATGCTATAATCGGTGTCGAACAGTCAAGAAAAACGCGCAATATCGTCTGATTGAAAGATTGCACTTCAATTGCAATTGCGATTTTAATTTCAAGTACTGCGCTGCACTTTTTACTTTTTCCTTATTGTTGTGTTTACTGTACGAAGTTCAAATAATTGCGTATGAGTAAGTACTACGCAATAAAACACCGTATTATTACTGCATCGTAGTAAGATTCTTGGAATTATTGAAATCAGATAAAGATATGGGGACGAAATATACGAGTACTAACGTAAGTTTATCTTTTATCAGAAAGCAGGAAAATAAAGGTCGGGAGAAAAATTGTAGTTGTCACAAATCCCCGAAATCTCACATTAGTTCCTCGTAAAACAAATTCCAAGAAGGACAGATTCGTCGGTAGACGGTAGTCATTAATCAATTTCGTAATGCTACAAAAGCAGTACGAGAATAATGTAGATTAGCCTATTTACAAAGTTATCAGTTACTAAAATAAACTAGAGGCCCATTATTTTTCAGCGGGAGGTCCCGTTTTCCAACATAGATTAAAAGTTCCTTGAGAACGCGTGTACAAATGTACAATAGAGAGCAAAGAAAATGAAACTGGACGTATGTATGGGAAAATGGGATCTCCCGCTGAAAAAAACTACAAGTTTAATCATAGACAGTTAAGATTGTAATATTTATTAAATTTATATAATCGAGAATATAGGCATCGTCAAGACCCCCCCCCCATCAAACCCCTATCACCTAAAAAAAAACTGAAAGTTATAAGAAATTTCATAAGAGAGAGAAGAGTCCTTTTATCCTCCTTGATCAGGTTTTATTTGAACCCATAATGACGCTCATGATCGAGAACGTGAATAAATTAGAGATGCCGTCTCTTCTGGACAAGATTTAGTTTTGTCTCTATAGTCTCCACTTGAACAATGGAAGTCTCGTCAGTGTCTGTCTCGGTCTCATCTCGGTTAAAAAATGGTAAAAAAGAATCCTCGAAACCTCGCATTAGTTTCTCGTAAAAGAAGTTCGATTCAGGAACTTCGGTATATCGGTAATGTCTTCAAAGTCAATTTCGTAATCTTAAAAGAGCAATGCGAGAATAGTAGCTTATCGTTCAGTAAAATAATCACAGATCAAATACTCGTTAGATTGTAATATCATTTATTTATGGGACAGCCGCTCCCCAAACTTATTGGCTAATTGAAGCAGTCATATCATAAGAAATTGGCAGATGAAAAAATATAAAACTAAGTAGATTCACTGTCCAAATGTGATGAGTTTCAGGATCCTACTGAACCGACGAGACCCTCTTTTGAATTTGGTACAAATCAATAAACTCTTCCACGGTTTATGTCGACATTTTGTCTAGAGGGCAAAACTACAATGGCTTCTAATGAGATCTACAATTAAAATCACGTTTTAAAATTCCTACTTGTACCTTTGGTATCCAATAATGCGATCACACATTACTTCAGTTGTTATAAACACTCAGAATTTATTTTTAACCCATTTACTTACGCATTTGTTTTGTTTTCTTCACGATACCACACTTTTCCGTTGTTTTTTCGCCATTCCTGACATTCCCGCCTTTATACACCTTAT
>JAQIWE010004687.1:0-10548 GCA_034698565.1 Campodea plusiochaeta
TGATAGTTTTATACTATCATTTTCTAACATTGTAAAGCAGGAATGATGAGTGATACACATAGTGTCATATCAATACTGGGGCAACTATAACTGAACAGCTGTCTTATACCATGTCTATTCCTTGGTGACTAAATACCCCAAACCTTTCAACTTAATACTCTTGATCATATTATAAATGTTAAAAATTCATAGTACAACATCCGATTTTCAATTCCTGGGAAAGTCTATTGAATACTAACAAATATGGAACAAAATTTCTGAGAAAAAGGACTATACAAACACAATAAATATACAAATACCGAAAATTTCCAACATCTATCGTGGAAATCACACCTGAACTTCTTCCGAGAATCCGTGAGGCATAAAATTCTCTATCATTTCCGAGAAAGTAAAAAATAATTAAATTTGTTTTCGCAAAGCAAATTACTACAACCTTTCAACACAACAAATTCACTTTTACAACCCAAAATATCTTTTAAATCGAAATGCCCAACACGAAATCCAAAAAAAGTCAAGTATAAAAAGTAGTGAATTTAACTCATAAAGAACGTTTGAAATCGTGAATGACGTTGAATAGAGAACCATTGGAACGATATAAATGAGTATCGTAAAGTTGCCACTCCCTCCTATCTACAAAAGAAATCACACTCTAACAATATGCTTGTAAATTACACAAAGTCTTTTTCGGATACAACACAAGCACTGCAATTCACTTTAATATGTTGGAAGAGCCGAAAGATGCTGTTGGATTTTCTTTTAAGAGAAATTACTTTTGTGTTCGCTCTTTCACACACAGCTTCCCAAGATTCGAATTAATCATAAGTTTTCCATTGATGTCACATTATTTTTCGTTACTGAGGTAGCTCCTGAGATATATGGATAAAAATGTTTTGAGTGCTTTTCATTATTTCCTTGCCGCTGCTGCTGCATATTGTTTTGCTGAAATACAATTTGTTGTTTAGTGTTTAGCTTTTAGGTTGAACGGAATATATTAAAGGATAGGACATATGAGTTCTAAATAGTAATTTTATTATTTTGTACAATATGCAGGGTATAATTTTTTTTAATATTCACTGCTGTTATTCACTATTTCTTGTAAAAAAATACTTATTACATATACATTTAATAAGTATAGGCAATAAGTATTATGAGCAGTAAGAACAAAATAATTTTCAGATCAAGTACTGTAAGAACAAACTTGTACATAAAAGATATTCCAGTAACTTACTAAGTTCTTAAATTAGTTTGACAATATTTTTTGCTAAAATTCCGAAAAAAAGAGGATCTTTATATATCGAGTTTATACTGAGTGTTATTAACTATTTTGCTACATAAATAAAATTTATAATTAGCTTATAGATACTTACATCACCAAAAATTTAATAATAATGATAAAATGACAGTTTTTATTTATTTAGACACACCACAATACAAGATATTCTCCTAGAGGCAGTGAGTGTGGAGATAAATAAAATACAAAATGATATTAATGACAATAAAGTAAAACAATAACAATAATAATAATAGTGAGTTGAATTAGAACAATGACAGGTGGTAAATAAAGTTAGTAATAGAACATGACAAATGAAAATATGGTATATATAATATATTAATAAGTTTTGGGCTATGTAATGTAATAATGTTTCGGCTCGATACATTACACAGGAAGCTCCCTAACCATTTCTTGAAATAGACGGCTTAAATGGTATGTATATGATCGAGTTTTAATGTACTGATTCTCATCCGCTTAAAATTTCAAAACGTACCTGCAATATTCATGAGGGACAGCTTTTCGGATGCGATAAAGAAAATTTTTCGCTCTCGTCTTGTTTCAACTTCCACTGACGAGATGAGCATGAGACATGATAATGGGAGATCGACGTCTCGTCTTCTTGAAACGAGAAATATCACGTTTGTGAAATCTCTGATGATACTGACATTTCTAATTTAAAAAATGTTTTGAAACTAGATTTTTTTTTAGTTCTCGCTTCATTTTAATTTCCGAGAAGAGACGAGAATGAAACGTGACCGTGCAAGACCGATGTAGCGAATGTTCTTCTCTCGTCTTTCCTTTTAGAATGGCGACCTTATGCTGATTGTAGATATTACAATAATGTTATGTTTGGAGGTTTTTCATGGAATCGTTTTGATTTTGTTTAGTATCTTCTTTGTTCCATCGTATTATTCCACATTTGATTAGAACCTTCCAGACTAAATTGTCTTGGAGATATTTACAAAACTGTTTCACAGAATAACGCAGTGAGACATATAAATTAAACATAAATCTTTCTTAATAATTGAAATTTTCTTATAATTTCCATGGAAGAAAAGGACTGTGATGTAGTAATTTGAAATTGGATTTTTGACTCTGGAGGGAACTATGATGAAAGCTCGACCTGCGTAGAAAAGTATAATTAATAACTTTCTTATATAACAGTTTCATGTGTCTGCTTCTTCCGCATAAAGGAAAATCTATATCTGATATTACTTCTATGTAAGTGTATCATACAAGTATTAAAATATAATATAAAATTCAGAAAATACACTCAAAACATACTAAAAACTGAAGTGATGTTGAATTTCGAGTCAAATGAAAATTAAAAATTTCTTTAGTACTTCATATGCTTATAAATGACACGTTTTACGAATTCTGTGAATACTTTATTTTCATAGCACAATTAGAAACTGCATAAGTGCAGCACTCAATAAGTCAAATTACTGAAATTATGTTGAATATGTACGGATTTATTACTGTACAATATTTTAATCATTCCACAGCATGCCAAAGAAAATTTGATCATCACCTATTATCTCTGAATATGTTTCTGCTGTATTATAGGTTATGAAAACTATTATAATAATGCAATATAATACATGGACATGTACTTGCAAAAAATATATATTCGTCGACTAAATTAAAATGTCAGTTTTGCTTTATTTTTATTGTTGTACTAATTATGATAACTTTCAAAATTCTGAGTAAACGTTTATTTTAAAGAATTTAGAAGCAATGAAGAAATTTACTTTTCTTCCCCAGTAATATTTAAGATCCTAGATTTTCACAAGCACTACAACATATACCGTATACTGTTATACCATTAAACTACACGACAACTCATCTAAGCTTGATATAATCAACGCATAAATCACAAAAGCATCAAACATTTCATACTGTAAATGAGCTAAAAATAACACGTATTGTTTCTTCTGCATCTTCAATAAGATATCCAAGGGAGATCATCTCTCGTCATCTCCCGAACATAATAAAGAACCTTTTGTATTCACGTAGCGGCAATAAAGTGTGAAGTTAATAGATGTATATTAGGTGTTGACATTTCTACTTCTATCGCTTTATTTAATGAAGAGAGGCACGTGGCTAAAGAATAGGAAAACAACTGAGCGTACAAATGATCCGATTGAGAGGTACATCTTTGAAGCACCCAACACTCATTCGACCTTCCCAAGGTCAATTTAACTCAATAAAAAAAGGTGGTTTTCCTACGAATACTCACTTGTTTGTATATTATATATACGTAGAACCGGATTCCTACGAATAGCTTTCACCACTGGAGAAAAGGTCATATGACATTAATCCTGCTGGTTTTATTCACGTGTTTTTTTATTTTGCTATTCGAGCGTAAGGGGAAAACGGAAATTGTACAAATTCGCCCTTCCTTCGCCGACAGCTGCATTTTTTATGATTTTTACGATGATATAAGTTACGATATTTCACGACTTTTTTCACGTAATTTGAAAGTGCAAAGTATTACGTGAGCAAAATGTTTTTGGTGAATTACAACTTTAGGTTTAGGGTCAGAGTATACGTTCAATTAAAAATGTAGAGAAAAAGGATTTAATCGAGTGATGGATTATGATTACATTTAACTATGCATGTGTATGTGATTCCGGTTTAGCGAATGAGCTAGGAAGAGAAACGACAATTTGTTTTTGACTTTCGCAATTTTTATTGTGTCAAAATAACAAATAGTAAACTCGAAAACACGCCCTCAAGATTACTGTGAAGCAACTTAATTTGATGTTGCGGTATAATACTATATTTCAGTTACATGAAATTTACTCAAAGCTGTAATTTAAAGAAGAAGATATATACAAACAGTCATTAATAAATGAAGATATTAATTTACCGCAAAACTGCATATTATGACAAGTTCCATTTCCATAAGGGAACCAGGAATTTATATTTCTTGTAACTTATTATTGTCGGTAAAGTGTTTTATTACTAACTTTACAACATTATGTTTATTTTATACCAAATGTTCATACTTGTTAGTTTTATAGTTTTTTTAGAGTCAGACAAGAAGTTCTCCGCCTTTTCTTAGTTTTCTAAATAGTCTTGTACATTGTTAGAACGGTAAAAACAGTTACAAAGATCATAAGTTTCAAACATTTCCGACATCAATATAGTAACATTATTACGATAGTAAAATGGAAAACAACAAAGTAATTTGTTCATGTTGATATACTAATTGTAGGAAGTGCAACTAGCTCTGATATTATTAGAAGATACAGACTAGTTAATTGCATTCACAATGTTTTATTTTTTATATGCAGTTCCAACATTAACAGTTTTGATGCAACTGTGATTCACATTTATGACTTCCTGTTCTCATGCTGTTTCTTATATACATGAATTTTATGAAGAAGATTAAAAAATATTTTGACCGTGTTAATAGTATAAAACTATTTATATAATTTCTTATGAATTTAGTTTCTATCTTCTTGTAGTTATCGATTTATCACATAATTATAGTCAATTCCTACCTGTCATTCACTTTTAATAAAATCTGAATGATGTACCGCAGAACATTTTATGTTTGAATTTATATTCAGTATACTGAATTACTCTGGATTAGTAAGCATATAAAATCTATTTAATATTGAACTTCAATTTCTCAGTAGATTAAAGGGGTACTTTTTTCCTGCGGGAAACCATGTTTTCCAACGCAGCTCATCGGTCTCTAGGGAAAGTGAGTACAATAGAGGACAAAGAAAGTAAAGCGGGATATGTGTGTTGGAAAAGATGGCTTTCCGCTGGAAAAAAAATACAGGTTTACGTTTTATTAATGTAGATTTGGAAGTAATGAGGTAGCTTACATGTTTTACGACTCTGAGAAGTTCAAACTATAAGTGTTCAGTCTGCAATAATGTATTGAACGTTTCGCCTATTTATATTTCCATATTTTCTGAGATAATTTATATAGAGAATAAAATTAAATTGATGAAAATGTAATTACCAATATCTATAGCAGTACTCGACAATATGAATTTCCTGGTCAAAATATCAGTCGCTATCTGGTGCTATGTTTACATACTCCAACTCGCAAATTCACACTCTGGATCTGGAACCAGAAAGAATGTTCAAGATGTGCAATTTCTTTTCAGGACCTCTTAAATATAATTATTGAATCTCTAAAATTCTTTGATCCTTTCTTTATTTTGTAATCTTCTGAAATCAAAGGTTTGAAGACCACGGGCTATATGCTTAACTTCCCTTTCTAGGAACTTTGTTTGTATTTACACCACTGAGATGTGTTTGAAGTCAATGAACGGCCTTCAGGGAGGTAATATCTTTTTTTCTCACTACCTGCGGATGACCCCCCTCCTCCCTCGTCAATCGAAAGTAATCATAAATCTCTTACTTTTTAAAAGTACCTTTTCTTGTTGTTGTTTTATTTATATGATAAAATTGTAATTTTATTAAAGTTTATTGTTTCATTCTAGTTAGATCCTAATCATGCATTTTACAGTTAACGTATACTATAAATACAAAAAAGGGAAGTTTGCTCGATGATATTATGTCAGGCAAAGTCGACATTTTTTATTTAAGCAGTTATCGAGATATAGGTATGATAGTTCGTTTGTTGTGTTAGTCAGATACAGTGACTGATTAGCTTTAAACGCATGGACGGTGCCCACCGAAGATTCCTGTACCCGAACAACCCGCAGTTCAACCATTATAGTAATTAGTATAGCTCAAACAAACAACCGTCAGTCAACTCATATAATTATATACTTACGTCAGTCAAGTCCATAATATTATTTTATTAGGTTGATTAAGTTGATGATGAGTGAATTCTAAGTGCTTGATGATATATAAACACGAAGACTTCTCTTGACAATTATTTGTCCAGTTGCTCTAAATGCTGTTAATGGGTAACTTGGCATTCGAGAATTCGACTATCGGTAAAAAAAAAAGTTTCTCGTTATTACATGATAATCCATCAGGGTTAGTTCATTATTATGTTTTTTAGAGTATTTGTAATAAAGTCTAATAACTTGAACACGCTATACTGCTGCTAATATTGCCATTTTTATTTTTGAGTCAACAATAATACCATTTTTATTTCACTTTGCATGCTCAATAAATTTAACATCAAGAAATATTACATGTTTGCATTATTGTACACATGAAATGTGAAAGATATATTACCTACCAAGGTATTCTTTGACCTACATATGATAAATAAATCAAAGCTCACTCATTGTAATTTCTTATTTATTTCTACTATAAATATATTACACATACTTTTTAAATATCCCTCCAGCGTATTATAAGTTACAATTAAAATACATCATGAAGAACAGTGAAATACATAATAAAAATCTGAATCTAACTAAGAATATCTTAACCTGACAATACAAAGATATTTATTTGTAGAATATATTCATTATATGCATATAGAAGAATGATTTAAACATGGAAGCAGCAGTAGGACCTATACCTTTCTGTTGTAGTATGTAAATTACGATCTTCTCTTTCAAACATACAAGTACCATTTTCATAAATTATAACACAAAAGTTCACATAAAACTTTCCTCTAAATCCATGGGGTGTGTTAACACCATTATACACTCCAGCGTATACAATATCTTCTTTAAAGTGTTCCTTAGTGTATAGATGTTGGTCGAGAGTGATCATTTTAGAATATTCAGATAATAATTATTATTTCTAACAGTATTAGTATGTATTCGAAAAATATTAAAGTTTAACAATTATTTTAATTTTGCATCATTCGGCACAGTAAAATTTATATTTGTTTAAAATATTAGAATAACTGTATAGTTATAGCTTTTTTATATAAAAATTACAAATCAATAAATTGTACATTCAGCAAATGATATTTTGTGGTGGCAAGATTATTTGTAAATGATCGTTAATTCCATTTTTATATATATAATAAAGATATAATAACACATTAACAATAATTATACTTTCTTGTGATTTATATAGCAATACTATTTCTATTATTATAAAATTCTACGCTATAGCCCACCCTTCCAAATTTTCGTGAATATACACACTTACACAGCAGTGCTGGTGTTTAACGATACGGAATTTTTAATAAAGTTATCAAGAAGATCATAACGGTAATAATTTCGAGATTATATGTTGCATTTATAAAACCTCTTCCTTTATATGACTTTGTGATGCTTATTGCGACTTCACACTTCATGCTTGTGACTTTGATTAAAAAATATCATTTTCTGTATCTCATACACTTCACAATTTTGGATATTGCTCTGGTCAACTTGAGATCTGAAAGAAACAGCATCACCATTGATGTTGGATTATCTTTATATACAGTATATGTAAAAATAGTTCCATAATATTTTAGAAAATTTATCATGAAATACTGAAGTGAAAATGGCATGAAATGAAATTTTTATGGCAAATTTTAAGTTTCCTAATTTTGAGAATTTCACTCATGATTATGTTTCCCTTTTTTCAGAAGCGCCGTATTACAGAGATTATACCACTATAGTGGTATAATCACTTTTGTTAAAAAGACTATAACCTTTATCACGTGCAATTAATTGCATAAAGAGAAGAGTAATCATGAAATATTTCATATCAGTTTGTCTTAAATAAAGTTTCGAGCACATATTCATAATTTAGAAACCATATTAAAGATTGTGATAATGAAATAAGCTGATGTGACAATAGGAGAAGATGAAAAACTGTAAAAGGTAAGTTTTATTGTTATATACATAGAATTCACAATTTTCACATATTTCTTTGTGAAATGTAGAATTGAAATTTGAAGTGATTTTGAACCACGGTAGAATATAGAGTAATCAATGGACAATGAACCAAGAGATTCTGATTATTCCAATTTTATGAAAATTAAATTGAATTTAAAAGTATATACTATATCGTGGAATTCTCTCATTGAATACCCCGCGAACAATGAGTATATCAATGATTTGTATATGTTTAAAACTCGAGATATAATCAAGCAATGCTGCTAGATCATACCTCTCGTTGTAAACAAATGCAAATCATGGGATATACTCATTGCTCTTGTGATATTGCAACTGAGTATAATTAATACTATTCAGTCACTTAATTAAGAGATTTGGTGAACACAAGAATCAGCTAGTAATACCCCTTACCTTTCTACTATTAGCAGTTCAGACGCTCCCATATTTATTTATGACTTATATATTGAAACACTGCCAAATTTAAATAAAGAAAATCACTTCCCTAAAATATATCTTACGTCTTCGAAGAACGAATAGTTATTTTAATACCTTTCAAGGAGCAATTACATAACCGTTCGTGCATCTGTAGACACACACAGATAACAAATCCAACGATGCGTAAACTTATTTCCAAGATTTTTTGGTACTTTTCCGGTGAAATACATCGGAACTAAGTTGTAATATGAGATAAACATCAATACCTCCCTTTACTCTGCTTAATGGAAATGTGTATATAATATTACAAGGAGAGTATACTTTTAATGAGGATGTTTATTCTGGTCGAATGATTAGTACTGTATGTTGAGTACTATTCGGAAATGTTATGTGTAGAGAGGTTTCATTGATTTTTATTGAAGACTTTTTTTTACTGTACTTTCTTATAAAGATTTGAGGAATTCTAATTACGGAAGAAAATTTGCTTGGTGGTTTTTCTTCATTAGCAATGCATGAAATTCTGGTATTTACAGTAGTTTATAAAAATAGCATTACAATAATTCTGATCACAAATGTATAAATAAATTGTAATCGTACAAAATATGATTATTTATGCTAAGGTATGGAATATACAGTCATAGTCTAGAGAGAAAATATATGTTTATTTACATACTCTGTTTACATAATAGTAAGTTGACAGATGCCAAAGAATAACAATATCAAATTAATTGCAATAAAATATTTTTAGATTTTTGTTTTGGAATATATATGGTTGTGCAGAATGTGAATCGAATCCTTCAGCACACTCGCGACTATTTCTTGGACTAGTTGACTTGATAAAAGTGAAGGATCGCTGAAATATAAACAAAGATATTAATTTCATTTATGGATTTATCATTCGTATCACTGCTGGAAAACTTGAAAAACAGTTTACAACTTAAGATTTTTATATTCTCCTATTTGCCGTCAGCTCTGAAAATCATGATACTCCTCAATATTCCACCTGCGTGAATAAAGTTGTCGAATTTGCTAATAGTTGTAGAATATTATTTACCAAAGTTTACAACATTCACAGACTATACATCTATATTGAATAGTATATTGCTTGTGAAACCCCACTCGAGCGAATTTAATTACCCTGATGGAATATGAGCAACATGGATACCATTCAAGGAACTCTCAATTATTATTGCTTGGTATAGATAGATTGCTGTCAAGTTCATATTATATTTACTACATGAAAGTCTAGAACGCTATTAAAACTATTTGTGCAGAAAGTTGGTTATGGCAAATAAAGTGGTCAAAATAAATAAAAATTGATAAATAGTATGATAATATTATACTTACGTGTAAACATAGTACCGTACATAGATTTAAGATTACAAATAATTTTTGGACGGTTAAAAAGTATATAACTATGGTATAGCTGATGTGCGAAAACCGAAAGTTTAAAAAAAATTATAAGGCAGAGATCACAGTGATCGGTATGGTTGTAAGAATGGATTTTTACAGGCTTAGTCGGTTGCAAACTGACATTAACGGTTGTAATACTGTGCTACATGTCTGGCGAGCATGTATTATATTGTAACCTATGTACAGTGGAAATATTCTGCCCAACTCGTGCAGTGCATGGATGGGGTCCACGGAAGAAGAAGAAGAGAATAATAATATATGTATGTCCACTATATAGGAATTTACCCTGAGGCACATAATAATTGATAAGATTGTCAAACATTAGACATCACTGCAAGTAGAAACCTTAATCGCATACCGTTCCATTCGTTGCTATCTTTTCCCTGGTGGATAGGTGAAGCAGTCCCGTATGTGGGTGTCAAAGATACTAAACCACACCTGGTGGATCACAAATTTTTAGGATGTATTGTATAGTTCATTTTTGATTTAGAGTGAGATTCGGCAGTCTTGGACGTTCTTACCAGCTGAATACAGGAGTATGACTCATCCACATGCTTCAAAATTTCTCAGAAGCAGAAACCTACCTGATTCTGTTACTGGCGTAATTGTATATTTACAGTCAGGGACGTACTGGGTGGGCCCAGGCCTACCGGGCACCATCCTCAAGGGGCCCATTAAAGTGACAATATTTAAAAA
>JAQIWE010004688.1:0-10547 GCA_034698565.1 Campodea plusiochaeta
TAATTAATTTTCTTATTAAAAATGTGAAACAGGTAAAAAGAAAAAAAAATGATAACGAGAAACAATCGGCATCGGCCATCGGCATCGGCCGATGGAAAACTGAAATAATCGGCATCGGCTTTTTCAAATTTTGAATAATCGGCCAATAATCGGCATCGGCCCATCGGCCAAATTTTGCCATCGGTCTATCCCTAATTGGAGAATAGAACTAATCGAGGGTAGGCTCGGGTTAGTTTCGTTAAAGGTTCGAGCTTGGAAACGTTAGTCGACGTTTTGCTTGTCTTTGGAAGGGAATTCTGAAACAGCGATCGTCGTATTTGGAAATTATGCTCATATTTAAATATTAAAACTTTGTCTTAGACGAAATATTTTGACCCCCTGATTTTAATTTTAGACCGTGTAGCCCTGTTGTGCATAATTAGGACCTTCAATTGGTAAATAAGATGACAATTATGTGTGGCAGGTAAACATTTTGCAACCTTCTTTAACTAGAAACTGTGTGGTTAACCCAGATAATTTATAACAGCAATTTACCTCTTTTTATCTTCTATAAACTTTTCTAAATGGGTGAGATTTCCGGTGGTTACAGAAATTATTGTGTGGCTTTGTTATATTGCACTTACAGACAAACCGAGGAAAAAAAATAATTGGAGAGAAATATCCTCAATAAAATAAAAGCAGACAGTCAGGGATCAAAACATGAAATGACGGTCAATCTTATAAAGGGCAGTATTAAAATTAGGAAAATCTTTTACCTGGATTAATTTAAAATTTCAAACAAAAAATTAGAAACTGCTGAGCTGGTCCAAAACCAAAATTCATCTAACCAAAAGATAATCATCTAAACTCGAGGAAATTCGAGAACCCCTTTGAAAAAAATCATAAAAAATACTTTTGAGCAATTTTTTAATTGATTTCGTGATTTATTCTTGTATCAAATTGAACGTTTCTTTTTAAACAATATTTAAAATTTTAAGGTCAGAAATTTCTAAAAGAGTCACCTTTATGCCATAAGTAAATTTGCTCAAAGTTGAAATTATAATTTTTGCAGTTTCCACTTTATTAATTTTAATCCATTTCAAAAACGTGTAAAAATCAGGTAAATAACATCGAAGACGTTTATAATCACAAAACAGGTGACCTTTAACAAACATATTTAATAATATATTTTTACCTACATCTTTATGCAGTACATAATCAATTCGTCAATATTCAGTTCCTTATTATAAACAATCTCGTGATGTCTGATGATAAATATGAACATGACTACATCAAATAATAATAATAATATTCGTTGAAGGTAACATTACATTTTATTCTATAGAATTCACCAATGAATCATTTCTTTTCTTCGTAATATTGATAAATTATTATTATTTCCACAAATTTAATAACTGTTTATCATCTATACGGGGTGCCACCCTGATATGGATTCATTGTAAAATAAATAACTCGAAATCTCTAAATTATTGTTTCCTTATAAAAGGAGATTTTCAGAGCATTCGCGGTTTTCTATAAAAGGTAGGATCGATGGTTTTTAGACTACACCTATATTTATATCGTAATGTAGGTGGGGCAAAATAAAAATTTTAAATTAGAAAAAAATACTTATTTAAGAAATGACAGATTTAATATTGAAATGAATTTCTTTTAGTTTGATAGTCTATAACATTTTTTTGTGCATAAATAAGATATTTGAAGAAAATAAATGAAGCGAAAGAAATCGTTTGAATTTTTTATGCCAACGTGAATAAACTTCGAGATAAATTTTCATTTACGGTTTCATTAATTTCAATTCAACATTAATTTATTTTTCATAAATTAATTTTTAAAACACTGATGCGTTTAAACTCACTTCTCATTAAAATTTCGCTCAATCAAGCGATTTTACTTTCCATGAATTCTTTTAAAATTATCTGATAAAACTCGGTAACGCCCGAGGGGCGAACCACTGTTCAAAAATTTGTACACGGTGTTCGGTGTTCATCGGTGTTTAGGCGGTGTTCATCGATGTTCAGGCGGTGTTCATCGATGTTCAGGCGGTGTTCATCGATGTTCAGGCGGTGTTCATCGGTGTTCAGGCGGTGTTCAAAACATTTGTACACCGATGTTCACAAGTGGTTCGCCCCTCGACTTTGACTATCCGCGAAGCTCCACACTATTGGTGCGAGCGAAGAATTTTTTGAAAATTTTTAATTAAATACTTCCTATATTAGCCCATTTTACTGATATATCCTTAAATTTTGACCACTTTTTTTTTTCTCTCTTTATTCTAGGGTCCCCACTTTCATAATTGGAGGGGGTTCGCAATCGCGGACCTGGCCAGTTCGACACTGAATATCTTCTCTGACAAAATAGGGTTTTAGCTATAATAGTCATAATTATTATGTTGAGAATTTTTATTTACTTTTATTTAATTTTTATTTTGCAATAATTTTAATTATTTGTATTTGCCGAAGGAATCATATAATTATATTGAAAACTAGTTAAAATAATATTAATAATTAAAAGTCTAATAATTTGTAAAAAAAATTGTAATTAATAGTAATAATAATCACTTTTAATTAAGAAGTAAAAATAATAATAAAATTAAATGAGAAAATAATTAATATAACAATGATAGAAAAATTGTGTATAATAACAAAGAATAAATTAACTCAAAATACTAATGTAAATCTTTTAAGTGGTCATACAACTATGTATTAAGTATTATCTAATAAGTAGGATACTCGAAAGCAGTATTTCGAAATACTCTTTCATTGTTTTACAATCCTGTCATATCTACGTCTTCATTCACCACGCCATATTAGAAAAATGATCAAAATTAAGTGGCAATGACAGGAGTGTAAAACAACACAGGAGTCGATCATGACGCCACCGCGGAATATCTCCTGTAAAATATGCAGCACTTTTCAGGTTATTAAAATTCATGATTGTTTTGAATGGTTTCGTTTTTTAATAAAATTAGCTGGTAGGAATATTTAGGGTTATTCAGTCGTTACAATATTATATTGTTATTCGTATAAATAACTTAGTGTGGAAGTCATTGAAGTCTTTTGGGAACAAATCACCGATGCTATGCAGTGAAGCATACTTTATATTATAGCCGTATACGAGTTCGCTTACAAGAAAAAAAACTCAGAGAAAAAGTTATAGGCGTATTGAATATGCACTATAATGTTGATTATTATAGCGCCATTTTTGGTATACTTTTTACTTAAGGACTTTCAAGAGCTCTAGCGGGTGCCATCGCTAAAGAGAAATGTGATTTACTCGGATTTACTGCTTTATAATTAGGCCTATATACCGTTACCTCGACCGTTGCCAAAATATTATATCCGAATTGCAAAATATTTAAATATAGCCTAATATAATATAGGCCTACCTATCAATAGAATTTTAGTAGTCATACATACAAGAAACTGGTCAAATTTTGACTTTTTTTAAATAACGAACTAATATTTTGTAGAAGTAATATGCGGAAATATTAATGAAAACTCAAATAATTTTCCGGAAATTTTGCAGATATTAACGAAAATGATGAAGAATTTAGATGATTTTTTTTAACTACATTACGTAAGTAATATTTCATCTTTATTTTGTAATAGGCCACTTTTTACTCTTTCAACAACTATTGCCGGGTCATATGGAAAGGGAGGGGGGGGGGGGGGCAGAAGCCGGCAGAAGCCCACTCTAAAACCGCCCCTTGATTTTTTTTTACTGGTGTGCAATTAATTTTCATGATGAGATTGTGCGAGATTGAGCAGAGAACAAAACTTCAGCTTAAAATCGCCACCATAGCTTTCAAAATTAAAATTGTTCTTAAAATGTGGCGTGAAAAACAGTGATTATTAATATTTTGTTTTGATTATTATTATTATTATTATTAACTATACCCCATAACAAGGAAAGTAAGAAATGTGTTGCTTGATGCATAAAATACAGTATTGTACTAAGGGGGGGGGGGAGCAATGACCTAGCTGCTCATTTCGGGAGGGGGAGGGAGTCCATTTCAGCAGCAATGGGGATCTGCGCAAGTCTATCTGCGCAAGTCTACTGCGCTGGTCTACTTCCTATCCAGTTCTATGATCTCGTCAGAAAATTTCAACATTAACAGGAACGTAAAATTACCCAGGAGAAAAAATGCAATTGGGTGCGAAGTCGGTTGAAATTTGACTGAAACCTGATTGGCCAATAAACCGCCCTCACACCTGATTCGCGGTGCACTTACTTAAACCGATTTTATCTAATTTCAGCGTTAAGAACTGGGTAAATCATCACAAAATGACTTGAAATTAAAAATAACAGTTGATTAAACCATGCATTTCTTAAAAACATTGAAATTCGAAAGTTTGAATGAAATGCAAAACCAGCGCAGCAACGCCCTCTGTGATCTGGAATTTAAATAATTCTTCCCTACCTTGATTATTGCATATAACGTTTAGTCATAGGTACAGATTTATTAGTGCTTCACTCGAGGGGTTCCACATGTCTGATTTTGGCGTACAAGATTTACAGATGTGATTTACATGGATTTATGGATTTACTCAAGATTTAAGTGGATTTACTGAAGATTTACGTAATTTAATTGCAGATTTATGGATTTACACGGATTTATTGAATATTTATTAGATTTATGGATTTATGTAACTTTTTTTTATTCTTGTTCTTTTTAAAAACTTTGTTATACACAGCTCAGAAACGTTGCCTTTACACTGCCAAACGATTTCTCAATCGGAAGAATTCATTATATACATATCTATCCTCAGCATATAGAGTAACTACTAATTAGTATGTTTTAGCATACTACAAACTTATTTACTCAAACACTATGTTATTTTTTTTTAATAATAAGAAAGGGTATAGTTTACATTGAATTTTTTAATTTTGATCACAGAAAGTTGAACAGTAAAAAAAAAGATTTTCACGTTATTGAAAGGAATACCACGAGCATTATATTCATCATTTCAGAATTCTTGCTGTAAAATTTTTACAAATGATCATGTATTTGATTACATATTATTCTTATAAAAAAGTTTTATAATACCATAGTATAAATTATAATACTTTCAAACAACTTTATGCAGTAAAAAGAAGAAATTTTTACAATTCGCTAAAATTCTGATACTTCGATGAGGGATAGATAATTTATGTAAGTTTTATCAGTATAATGAATTCTTCTAGTTGAGATATCCATTGATTGGTAGGTTCAGGACGGATTTTATACTTATAATAAAAGTGACAAAATGTGCACCTGTATGACACACATGTAAGAGTAAAATTTTAAATGAATAAAAATATATAAATTCATGTAAAGGCTAAGTAAATCCGGAAATCTATGTAAATCTTCAGTAAATCCGTGTAAATCTTATGTAAATCAGTAAATCCACTTAAAAATATATCATAATTCTGTAAAGCTCCTACTTCAAAATGAGTACCATAATGTTTAACACCAATTTCATTATTTTACAAACATTTTGACAGAAATTTGAAATTTATAGCGCTAATTTTATTTACAGATTTACTATTATCGAGCAGGATTTACAATTGATTTATTTGGATTTACAGATTTACATAAGATTTACTCGGATTTACATCAGATTTATCGGGATAGATTTTCGTTTGATTTTTTTTTTTTTTTGGATTTACTGATTTATCAGGATTTACTAAAAATTAATTGCTTTACATAGATTTACTAAAGATTTACGGCTTTACAAATCATAAATCTGGGTGCGGACGAGATTTACTCACATGCGGGACCCTTCGGCTTCACTTTACGTTATTGACTCACAACACCTACGGCAAATAATTATATTTTTATTCCTCCTACCGAAATTGACAGACAAATTAAATTGATGAATGTCTATCGTGTTCGAAACGCAGATAGTTCGATTTGATTTTGATTTGAAATAGGAAATATATAAATTGGAAAGTCGTGAATTTTTCAGAGCTCGAGATTATTTATCAATGGATAATTATATTAAATTTTATTATAGTATTAATAATGTTTACTTGTTCTATATAAATTTTTATAAGCTACGTATTGAAATCGTATTGTGCAGAGCATAAAAATATTTTAGTTAGAACTCATATGATATTTATGTAAGAATTTAATCTGCCTGGAACAAAATTAAATCGTTTCTTTGAATAATAATAATGATCATTCAGACTTATTTGTTTATGTTATTCTGTATTCAAGTAGACAATCAAAATTGATATTGTCTTTTCGATAAACAGTGAACTGATTAACATTATTATCCTATTAAGAAGGCAATACTTTTAACATTTCTGAATGCCTATACCATATAGCTTTTAGGATAAATACACTGCAATCCACAACATTGAGAAAAACAAAAATCTAAAAGTTATATGTAATGAATAATTACCATAGTAGGTATTTTAATGATTTAATAATAACACCAAAATTACCTTAAAATATCAAATATCAAGCCTCTAACGTCAAAAGTTGAGTTTGTTTTAAACGAAACCGACAATAAAACAGCGTTAAACTATAATTATGATGTTATTTCAGCTTTAAAAACGTGAGCACAAGTATAATAAAGTGGGTTAGCAGATCACAAAATTCGCCTTTTTCTACCAATATAATAATTATATTTATTTTTAATTAATATATTGAACAGACAATTATTTTGAGCTTACATTCAGATTCATTCATTGATTAAATATTTCTCATTTCATTTTTACAACTTCATTCATTCGAAATGTAAACAAACCTCGCGCTTCAAGTATTTCCCACGACTCTCCATAGATGGCAGCATGTATTGGCATTTTTCAATGGAATGTATGAAAATGGGAGGAGCCAAGTGACGTCACTCTGTCAGGTGGTACTGTGTTATTCCGTAAAAACAATCGCGCTACAATTACTACTTTCTGAAGGAATCTAGTACCAAAAGTGAAAGAATTTATAATTTTGAAAATGTGAATATAAAATACCTTATAAACTGTTGAATCAAGTAATAATATTTTATTAGAAACTTTTTCTACATGAAATGTAACTTTATAATCTAATCTGTATTGTTTGTTTGTCTTGTTATCAGTGAATGTTTTTATCCTGCGATAAAGTTGACCATATAAATGGAAATAAATATTTCAACACAAATTTATAAATTCACATATTATAATATAATTATAGTTTAATTTTTAAATTTTATTACCAGAAAAGGAATTTTCTTTCCAAAAATTGATTATCAGAAAATAAGAAAATGAGCTATTTAGTTATAACTTTTATAATCAGGTAGAAAATTTTGCTACTTTGGTTACTTGAAATATTGCAACTATAGTAAAATTGAAATATAATAATAATAGTCTAATAGCTTTGTTTCAAAACGAAAGTTTGCAAAATATTAATATAATTTTATTTAACAAAGTATGAAAGGTAGCTATAGCCTATAAAAGAAGAACAAAATTTTATCAATTGTAATAAGATAATATAGAATTTTTTTATCAACACGAGTTTCATCATTACAGTTCATCCTTTTTTTTATCAAGATAAGTCAGATTAAATCAGGTTAATGAGAATATGCTAACCTAATCTGACCCGACAAATACCTTCCAAAACTGTAAAATACATTCTTGTACATTTCTCGAACATCTCTATTCCTTTTCATCCGTGTCCTTGCAAGTGCACTTGTCAGTATCCTGTGTCCTAGCCAAGGTTGCTTTGAACGTATGTGTGAGTGTGTGCGAAAGACTATACAAATTTGTGTGCTGGATTACATTCGAAAAACATTATTATTACCAGTTTATTTCAGACATTTGAAGACTTTGTTGATACCAGGGCACGTATGAAAGTATGCTCTACAACCTAGACGTGTTTTTATTTTCCAAAGACTTATTGGAACCGTGTAAATCCAGGGGAATCCCTTGGATCCGATCGTAGCGAAAAAATGTGACTTTTTTTGTAATCATGCCTCGTAGGAAAGGAGTGAGCACGTCAGAGGGTAAGTTTATCGTTCCAGTGGAGACTAATTGTCCAGCCACAAACTTCGTTTTGATAGGCCAAATGTTATCGGTTATTTTCTAAGAATTGTTTACGTTCTGGTTGGTATTTTATGCTGTGACTCAATCAAGTGCTTGCAATGATAATAACTTAACTTTTATTGGACTGATAGAAGTATATTTTATTAGGTGATAATGTAAACAATTTTATTTACAGAAGGTTTCGCCGACTTTTAAAATGAATATTGTATAATTTTTAAGTGTTTTCCAAGAGTATATTGTTTATACTATTTATATCACTCTATTGTATGTTATATAATTATATAGGCGTTTAGGCCTATATTACGATATATTGTTAAAATATCAGGCTATAATCGGAAGAAATTATACTGAAAATCTATAGACCTATGGATTACTAAAACCTTAGGAATTTCTCCATAGAGCCGTAGATGGCCGCATAACCCCTTTTAAAATAAATATTTCCATATAAAAGGTAGTTGAGTTCTCGGGTATATTCGTACCTTCCTACCCTGAGCGTATCCTAGGTAACGTACCCTTGACCCTTCAGGCCTCTACCGAAAGAAAGTTTAAATAATCGCAAAATTATTTCCCTATAACATAAAAGGATAATAATTATTGCGATTTTTTTTTCCTTCCCTTCTTAATCCTTTACTGCCAGAGGCTCGTCAGCCATCCCCCCCCCCCCAAACCCCATCTCTCCTCACTCTCGAGAAAATCCAAAATATATTGAAAATGCATAAAGAAACGTAATTTACTTTGCAAAAATCCTCATTAGCTCAGGTTCAGATGCACGAAAAAGTAATATTACATACGATATTACTTCAGTTTTCTAGGTACTTTTTTAACCTCATCATTTTGTATCAGTTTCATATTTAAAAGTGAGATCTTTTCTATGTTAAACTTTCATGGAGCTTTCCTATACTTTTACTTTCTTTCGTTTTCGCAAATAAAGACTCTTATTCACTTCTTTCTGCGTGGGTATGCATTCGAGGACAACAATAAGCAGCGAAACGACTTTATTTATAACTCGATCACAACTTCATATTACAATTCGCAAGAAAAGAAGCACTATAAAACTTCAACAAGTTCTTCGCTATTTTTATGACAACTCTAAGAACAAATCAATATTTCTTAAAATAAACTTATTTTTATTATAACAAGTTGTAACAATACTATGTGTTTCTGAGTAACAAACAACTATTTATAGTGTTTTATAGCATGTGAAAGTAGTTATAAAAATTCGGTAATTAGTAGTCGTGAACGCACCTAGTAATTAAATGTTTAAAAATAAAAACTTCACTCGGGCGTTGAACCTAGTACACTTTAATTACCGGTTTATTGTTAGAAATAGAAGAATTTCGATACTTCTGAAGCGGCTCGAATTGTTCGATTCTCGGAAAATGTGTGTAAGTTAACCACAGCAAGCTAGCTTGTATCCTCAATATACTTTATTGCAGTAACTTCTCTTTTATTTATAACTTGAAGGATTCACATCGCTAATTTCTAGACTGACGTTTTCTCACTTAATTCTTTAATATTATACAGATTTGCACCATCAGAAATAAACTATTCATAGGGCCTACAGTTTATATATCAATAGTCTATGTTTTTAATTTGGATGTTGTAA
The DNA here is from genome assembly GCA_034698565.1 of Campodea plusiochaeta. NCBI lineage: Eukaryota > Metazoa > Arthropoda > Diplura > Rhabdura > Campodeidae > Campodea > Campodea plusiochaeta. The sequence continues at coordinate 9,608 of JAQIWE010004688.1, forward strand.
AATAATTACATATTTAATTTCGTCTTCAAGTATTCGAAAATCGATAGGTCTAGATGGCATATTTGACTATTACATCATTATAAATTAAGAGCTATATAAATAACAAGATTTTACTGTCAGAGTGCCGTTGTTACTCCAGGTTCCAGCCCTTCAGGATTCTGCAATAGAAAGTGTATTCATCAAAAGCGGGCAGGAATAGACGAATAGTATTTTTTTACCGGTTTAAATTATTCTCGTCCGTGGTCCAATTTGACTATGTAATTTACATACTATTTGGTAAAGTTCATTCATAAAGTTGTAAATTGGATGGTTAAATGAGATTGTAGACAGCGGGTTTAACAATGGAGCTACTATAATATAAAACAATTTTAACATTAGCGAAACCAAACAATGATTTATATAGGCCAGCAGACACCGCCCCATCTGACCATGATTCAATTTGACCATCCAATTTACAACAAATCAACATTCTCCTAGATAGGTGCAGTCCTCCCAGATGTCCTATACTTCCTATATATCCTATATTAATTCATAATTTGTCCTATATAATTATTCATAATTTGTCCTATATGTCCTATATTTTAAGAGAAAAGTATAAAAACCAAAAATAAAGAAGAAAACTCTTAATTCTGACAGATATACTGTCCAAAAAGGAACAAAATTTTCTAAAAATGTTAATTTTAAAAACTGGATTGCCAGTAGCCTACAAAAGCTTAGCAAAACATTATTGAAACTTTATGAACTACTTCATGGAAAAATCCATTTTTACGTTAAAAACATCACAAATGTCACATTTCCACATAGTTTTCAAGTATTTTGTAACATCCTATATACCGGTATTCTATATTTCGATAACAGCAAACTATCGAGGGGCTGCGCACTCAAAAAAAAGTTGTACACCTGATTTCGATTTCGGTTGATTTCGCCTGATTTCGTTTGA
>JAQIWE010004689.1:0-10547 GCA_034698565.1 Campodea plusiochaeta
TACGCAAGTTTTTTCTGAGTTTTTCTCGTCATTCACGATCACAAACAACAATTCTTTTAAGGATGCATTTGGCTGTCCTATAATATTATTTAATTACATTATATTCCCTTGATTTAGGAACGGACAATCAGGGGTGCAGAATATTCCTGAAATCCAAAACTTCCCCAGAACTTGTAATAAGTGTTCGGAAATTTCTCTGAATTTTTAACATATAAAGTATATCGTAATTATTGCAATAATATTCACATTTTTCCGAGTTCTTTTATGTTCAAACATTAGAAGAGCCAATGTCAAAGTTTTGGCAGCCTGAGTTTAAAAATAGAGGGAAAGAATATTTTTGCGAGGGCGTATCCCGAGCCCGAAATTTTTGATCTCTTAACAACTAAAAGCTACAATTATAAGCAAAATTACATTGTAAGGCATTTTTAGTAAAACAAAGAATTTTATATAATTTGAGAGGTTTTTATTATTATTAATTGACCTCCATGTTCCCTTCAGTGATGTGCTGTGTTCAGTAAAATCCTGTGTACTGGTATAATATTTCAATATAATTTGTTCTTTCTCAGAAAAAATCTGTTGAAAAAAATAAATTTTGAGATCTTGTTTTATTACTTTGGAGTGGAGAACACTGAAAAATCGCGATCTACTTTTACTTTTCTAAAAAATAAAAAAAAAAAAAAAAATTTTGTGCACAAATCTCCCCAAAATCTTAGTAATTTCCCCCGAACCTCGTTCGCGCATATTCTGCACCCCTGCGGACAATCAGGCGTGGATACAAGGGATTACGAATATAAAAGACAATAAAATGCAGATAAGAAAACTACAAAAACATTCAGTAAAAACGGTCTAAAACCGTAAGTTTTTAACCATAATTTTTCAAATTTTCTTCGCTCGCGCCAACCATGGTGGCGCTTCGCGGTTGGTCTGCGACGCTGTCCCATTTCCGCCTCACCCAAATTTCACTGTGACTGCTGCCAATATTAATAAGTTAGTATTTAGCTTGATTTAAGTGCTTATGTATATATATAATCCATGTTCTTTTAGAGTTCTTACGATCTAACAAAGAAACTTTTAGGTTCACAATATTTCGAAAGATTTGTTCTTTCTTTGTCAAGTGTAAATACATGATGCAAAAAAATGTGCAAAAATTATAGAATCTACTGGGTATACCAGGTTTTGAATGCTTCCTGTTTTAAAATACTGTTGGATTCGAAATGATTTGTTTTTTTTTATTCAAATAAGATCACATTCCATCCTATTTTTACAAATAAAAAGGTAAAACTTCGGAGTCATTTCATTTATGACAGGTAGGGATCGAACGTCGACGAATCAATTCGGTGATTGGAAAGGAATCAGTCGACGTGTTTCTAAATATTACTTCATATAATTACTTCAGTTCATAAAACTGGAATGTTCCCGAAAATACGAACAAATTATAGTATCAAGAACGACCACTTCATCATGTTTCGTCGTGTATGAACGTGTATTTGAAGAACAAGTCCCGTTTTTGGTACCGTATTGGTATTTAAAGCGAAAGATATTTCCGATTCAGAAATTTTCTAAACTTTCAAACGCTTGTCATTTGCGCATACTTTATCGTATTGAGACGTTTTTCACACCTATTTATGCGTAATTTTCAGAGCTATTCAATGACGTTGTATATATTTTAAATTTATGTCTTCGGTACGTAGGTTTTCCTATATATTTGCGTTGCCTCCTATAAATGAGTTTTTGTTGCGTCCAACTTCGACACGTCGTTGACGAACGGGCATCCCTAATAGCAGAAAGTTTTCGAAGTTTCTGCAACAAGCTTTTCCAGGCTGGAAATTTTCTGCTGCTGAATTTATAAAATTAGGTAGCCTCTTCAATATTTTTAATATAATGGAGATCAGAAAATTCATTTGAGATAAGCCTCCATGGTTTTGATCGCAGTTTGAAGCTGTTGCACTTATAATAGATTTTTGGGTACCAGTAGCACATGTTTCAAATTAAATATAAATTGTAAGGTACTGTTTGCAACAATATAAATGGAATGTTATTTATGATAGTCATCAAATCGCCTCAATTCATAGATACAAATAGTTTTTCTAGTTTGTTCATTATTCGCGAAAATGACCTCAGACAATTGCAAAAATATCACTTCGAATACGTTTAATGCGAGAATTTATGACGTAAATATTGACGAAATAAGTAGTATTATACACAGTTGAAATCGTCTCGTTCCGCTGTTTCCAACCGTGTGCTCAATTCTCCTGTACGATGTATAGTTCATTCGTAAATCTTAAAAATCGAAAATATAAATTTCGTTTTCCGAAAGTTTTTCCGCGATTTTTTGTATTATTTTCGGTCAAGAATTTTTTGTGGACGTCAGATTTTTTGCGACGTGCGTCGCAGCACTTTCTCCATATGGGGTCTCATCCAATTTTTTCCCTACCCTGTTGCTTAGACCTTATAGATTCAAAGTTTTATCTTTCTGTGTACTTTAATTATAGAAAATAAGGATAATAAATACAGCAAAATCCTGATTTTTATTCTGCTTATTACTATTCAGAATATGACTGAAAATAAGAATGAGACACTAAAAAACATTTTTTTTTTTAAATTTCCTCGCTGCGCTCGGAATAACCACTTTTATACATACTTCTCTGGGCCGCTTAACTGCCATTACCAGACCAATATGGAGGTTTTTCCAAGCCTGACAGAGAGTATATACAATGTATAATTTTATTAGTGAAACCTAGTTTTAATATGCCTTATAAAATTCAAAAAAATTTTCCCTCGCTACGCTCGGGGAAAATTACCTTCTCATTTTTTTTGCTCGCTACGCTCGCAAATGTTTCCCCTGCCCATGGGAAGCTGACCATGGGAAGCTTTGGTTTGTGGGCAGATATTTTTTTTCTGCACCTCTGCCAAAAAGTGGACAACAATGGGTTTACTGTCAAAACAACTTTAAAGAGTTAATCGATTTGAGTTCTTAAGATCGAATACAGGGTATACACACGACTTTGATTTTAGAAAATTTACACAATTTTCAGGTTTTCTGCTTACCTAAATTAACGGACAATCCCACAATGCTCCTGAATGGTCTTGGTATAATTACTGTAGTTGAATTACAATTGATATAATAAACAATTAACAATGGTAATGAAGCTACAGTGGGTAGGAGTAGTTTATGTCTCCATCTTAAATCTAATACGTCGTCTGCAAAACCAAGTAGTAACATACAACAGATACACAGTAGACCACTTAACATCTCCACAAACTGGGAAAAGAAATTGAGAAATAAATATTCAGATTTAAGTTTCCACTTGATTTAAAAAAAATTCACAATATAATTTTATCTATTCTTGAAACATCGTATTAGAAGAAATTATTAAAATTGTAAGCTTAAATAATAAAGAATCTAGTTCATAGACAAAATACCTAATAAGACAAACCCTCCCCTATATCTGCATGTCTACGCTTACGAAGAAAAGTTCAGAAGTCTGCGGTAGATGGCATGATGATCGCGGTTCGTAGTTGAAGCCAAAAGTGGGCGCGGTACTTTCACTACCATTGGAAGATCAGAAAGTCACCTCACTGCCTGGAGACTGCTGAAACTTTGCATTGGAAGCTTAGATGTGTAGGTATAAGAGAGGATTTGTCTTATTACGTATTTCGTATCTGATCTAGTTCTACATTCTATGGTCCTTAGTTTAAATATTTAGAAAAATACAATAATTTATCATTAATTATGACAATAAATTATATTTTCATTCCTATAATGACACAGTTTCAGTATCTTTGACTTCAAATAAAAGGAACAGAAATTAAATAACAAAGTTGTGATAATAACTTATTTCTGCAGAAATTTGAAAACGATCATATATTATAGGCTGTACACCTACTTATAATTTATTTGTATATTGAGCTACAATTTCAATGTTAATATTTACATGGTTTTACCTCTAGCTGTTGATATAATAAATACAAAGAAAAATTTGGTAGGGGAACCAGATGCTTCTCGCTTACCCGAGCAAGTGCCTTATAGTCACTTGGCAAAGCTGCCTCACCATTCATCTTCATTCTCTTGGTATTTTATTGTTATATCAAAAGCTAGGGGTAAAAATATCTAAATATTAACAATGAAAAAAATTGTCAAATTTCTAGTTTTCCAATTTTTGTTGTTTTGTGTGAGACAATATTAAAATTAATCATTATTGTTAAAAAGCGCTATAGACAGATTATTCTGAAATTTCCGATTAGCTGGGTTGTTTTTAAAATAAGAAGAAAAAAATCTTACTTTACAAATAAATTTAGATAAAATGTTCATTTTTCAGGTTAATATTTCTCTGTGTTCATATACCTCATTATGTGGGAATTGTTCCCTTCCAAGTAAATGTTGACTGTATGGTACTGGTAGAAATACAAACATTATTATCAGAAATATACAACCACAGATCATACCCATAGATTCAGGACTGAAAACAAAGAAAGAAAAAAGATTAGATGTGAAACTTACTTAAAACTATTTTTGATTAATAAAATAGAATGGATTACAGGAATTAGTTATAATTTTGATGATTGTAGAAAAGTTTTACTTTTTATTTCTACTTTTTAGAAGTGACAGATGGATAGTTTTTTCCAGTTATTATCAACAATTCAGAATGTTTGTAAAGAAATTTATTAGGGCAAGTAAACGTAGATTAAATTATTGGTATAGGCCTATATCAAAATTAACATTTTCATAATTAGACCTAAAGTAAGCCTATTTTACATCAAAAATTACTTATTTGCTATTATTATAGCTATCTTTATATTATTTTGGTTACAGTATTATTTTCCACATTCTAATAAAAACAGCCTATAAAAGGAAAAATAGGCCCTAAATTGAATTTTTAGTCACCAATAATTTTTTTAATGAAAAATCAATGAAAATTTTACAATTATAACATTCATTCATATTTTATAAATTTATTTTCATTATTTTTTTATCAATATTGTGGCTCAAAATGACACAAACTAAAATTGACTTTATAAATATTGCCTTTTCCCTGCTCTAAATTGTTTAATATTTAAAATTAAATTTTCTGCACCAACGGGAAATTAATGCCATTATTTTAATTTAGAAAAAATCACATTTTGGTTACATAATAGGCTAAAATCATAAAAATGACCAATGAAAACCTTACACCTTGTTTCCTGTTGGTTTTGCCATATCAATTCCAAATAAATTCGCTTTAATAAAAGTATCACGGAATCCTGGAATAGCTCTGAAGGTCAAGAAGAACCCTGCTATTGACATGATAACACTCACGCCTAGCTGTAACCACATTTTCAATAACAAATTTAATAAAAAGTGACGAAAATTTCAAACTACTTGCTGGAGGCGGCCATTAAACAGTCGATACCGGCTGATCAGCAATCGATAGCATCAATAGTTGAGTTCGTGTGTTGATTTTTATACCGTTTCCAGGCTGTTTCATATAAACAAAATTGTGTGTATATTGTCGATTTTTCATTCTTAAACATTTTCAGGACGTATTTAATGATTTATAATGGTTTTTAAAATATAGGAAATTAAAAAAAGTCTTTATTTTTAATAAATTTCAATTTTCTACAAAGAAATTTCCTTTGAAACTCTTCAAACTTGGTTCACAAATTCAAACCGTGAACATACTTTGAAGAAGGGTGATTGGCTGCCGCTCATTTCCTCTTCTCTCATTGGCCGACATTTCCCGCCTTTAAACACAGCGTATGAAAGGATTTTCGTCGAGGTTTTCGTCTTGTTGAATTTTCTCCTGAAACTTTGTGATATTTAACAACTAAAAAACGATGTCTGGTCGTGGCAAAGGTAAGAAAACAAAAGCGTAGTAACCGAACTATAAACTAACATAAATATTTATTGTTTTAGGTAAGCCTAAGGGTAGCAAACAGAAGACCCGTTCTTCACGTGCAGGCCTTCAGTTTCCCGTAGGCCGTGTTCATCGTTTCTTGAGGAAGGGTAATTATTCTGAGAGGGTAGGAGCTGGAGCTTCAGTTTATCTGGCAGCTGTTTTAGAGTATCTCACCGCTGAAATTTTAGAGTTAGCTGGAAATGCTGCCAGGGATAATAAGAAATCTAGGTACATTAATAAAATGGTGGATTGTTTTTTTTGGGGGGCATTTAACTAATCTAGGTCATAGGTCTATTTTTAGATGTAAGTGTATTTAACATGGGCTCTTATGGAGCCAGTATGCAAAAATGCAGACTGAGTTCTCATGCTGTGACAGTCCTAGAGACTTGATTATTCCTTTAACATGAAGAATCTATGTCAAAAATTGAACATTTAAAATTATGAAATTTTGCAAAACAATCGGAAACTGATAAATGAAACATCAAAATTGATTAATCAGGTCTAATTCTTCGGATATTTGATTTATTAGGCCTAAATAAAAATTTAATTGATCAAATAAATTGAAATTTAACAGGATTTTGTTGTAATTCAAAACAGACCTAGTTTGTCCAATTTAAACTGTTAACTTTTTTTTAAATATTGTGCTAGGCCCTATGAAAGCAAAATCAAGTTTTTTTTTATCATGTCATAAATTTTAAAAATGCTGGAACATGTTATAATACATTTAAAATTATTCAGAGAAAACTAAAACATCATTTTTGTTCATCTCTTTGTAAAATACATTTTGCTGACTTTTTTAAAAATAATTTATCTTAAAAATTCTTGATTTTAACCTAAACTGAATTTCACATTAGCCTATGTGTATATTCTCAGCACTTGATCAAAACTTAGTGAACAAAATAACTAATTTTTCTCCTTTTATCTCTCTAGGATCGTCCCTCGTCACATCCAACTTGCAATCCGTAACGACGAGGAATTGAACAAACTCCTCTCCCATGTTACAATCTCACAAGGTGGCGTGTTACCAAACATTCAGTCAGTACTGTTACCAAAGACTTCACAAAACTCACAGAGTCAATCCAAGTCCAAGATTAAGACTGCTTCACAGGAATTTTAAGAGGATTGGAGAAAAAGGGAAGGGGTTTAAATGTAATTTTTTATTTGCATTTTGCTGTAATAAAAGTTTTTTGTTTGAAATAAACCATGGGAGTTTTTGCTTAAAAATGGTGTTTTTAAATTGAAATTGTGACCTTGCAATATAATTGCAGAAAAATTTGTTATCTCTAATTTTATGGAAATGAAATGAGGTTTTGAATTCTTGAAAATATTAGCCTTAGCAGTATTAAAGGGACTGGACAGCGAAATAGATTTTCTATAACTTTTGGTATAAAAATTATCCCACTACTTTCCGTTCATGAGATATAGCGATATGTAAAAACAAGGATGAGAGGAGTTACCTGTGAAGTGAATTTTTGGATCTCAGCATATAATACCTTTATATCAACCAAATAGTTTTTTTATTAAGTGAAGACTTCTAAAAAAAGAATGAAACAGGTCATAAGTTGAAAGGTTCGTAGGTAACTTGACTTATCTGTGAACTTCATGTGAGCGTACAGATTTTGTTCATTCTTTTTTCAAAAAATTCAATAGCAAATACTAACAGAACTCAAAAAGTAGAGTCCCTTTAAAGAAATGGTGCTGGATTTAGGATTGCCCATATGGGTACATAAAATACACTCCTTGATTTTTGATGAGACATTGTTCTGGAAATTTGACATAACTAAACTGAAGAATTCTGCAAATGGAGGTTTAAAATAAATTTGACTATAGCTTCTGTTAAAAGTGGATTAGAATTCAAGTGAAATGCCCTGTAGGTCCAAACTTAAATTTTCTACCTTGTTCATTTATTATTCTATAATTACAATTATATTTAAACATAAGGAAAGTTTAATTGGCTAATTCACAAAATCCAGCAGTGACTGATTATATTTTGCTAAAAAATTATTTCACATGTACTTATTTAAAACATTTATATTCAGGAGTAAAGAAACCATTTCTTGAAAAACTATACCAAATGGTTAATTTTATTCAATGCCCAAAATACAATTAAAAAAATTCAAGCTTATATACTTACAAATAAACAATTCTGCAGTCTTGTGAGATTCTCATAAAAAGAACAATTTTTTACATAACAAAATATTAAGAAAGGAGACAATACCACGTGCTGTATAAATTATATAGAGGAATAAATGCCTGTAATATACAGCTTCAAGAATAAATTTCTTACAGTAAATAATATGGTAAAAGGACAAAGCTAGCGATACTAATTTTTACAAACATATGATATTGGAAGAACTTTGCAGATTTTAACATTTCAATAGTTTGGTATCAGTTATAAAGTTCTAAAATAATGACAAAAGTATTTACAAAAGAACATACTTCTATTATCAGTAATAATTTGTCAACAATTTTATTTTTGTTCAAACAGTACCAAAAACTTTACTCAGTTTTTAAAATATGAGAAAACTCAATTTAAAATTGCTGTCTTGAAACATTGTTTAAATTTATTGTTCTCTAGTTTGCTGAATTAAACAAATTCTAATTATAAGAACTTCAAATCAATCAGGGCTGGCAAATAAAAGCCGGACTGGTTTAATCCAGGGTGAATTAAACCGGATTAATCCACTTGAAATTGTCCACTTTCTCCTCAAAGTGGCTAAAATCAACGATAATTTTCACAATTTTGTGGCATAAATTCATTAAATCAAGAAATTTTTATCAAATATCTTTGTTTTCATATCTAATATCAAAAATAATTGCCCTTATGGTAATATTATCTTCCTAAAAATGTTAGTTGCCAATTATAAGTATTTTACACCATAAACAGGCAAATTACATTTCTGAAAAACATTACAATTTAGAAAAAGTTAAACTAAATCGAAAATGTCCAGACAAAATTGATAAAATCCAGATAAAACCAATAAAGTCCGGCCGGAGAGGACTTTTTCAATATTATCCGGCTTTTTGCCAACCCTGATACAGAGTCTATAATATGAGAATTGGAAAGCTTAAAGCACACTTAAGTAAAAATAAGTAAATTACTGAGTTATAGCAAGAGGTGATCACCTCCTGGTTATAGTTATTAATTGAGTACTAGCAATCTGTGATTAAAGATCAAATATGAATGAACCGTATACCATTTTTTAGTTTGTAATTTTAGACATTTTACTGCAAGGAATAATAACTTAACAAAATTATATCATTAGCCCGAAACTTTATACTTTGAATAATTCATGGAGCATGTACAAAATTCCTTAACATCTTGAGCTACGACAGGGAGATTATTTAACAATAACACCATGAGAATAACTTTGTGCCGTTTTATAATCTCAGAAATCGCCTACCTCAGAGCTCAAGAAATGTTGAGGTAACTGTAGAGAACAAGATTAAAATATTGTTTTAAGTGTTCATGCAGCAATATTAATAAGAAACATGTCTTTGAATCGAGCTGTATTTTAGAGTTTCAGCAATTATCAATAATTTCTCGAAAACAGCTTTTTGTTTATTTCTTTTTTTGTACCTCTTCCCCCAGGTTCCTTCATCAACATCTCCCAAATGATAGCATGTGTCGGCCAACAAGCCATAAGTGGTAAACGAGTACCAAACGGATTTGAAAACAGAGCACTGCCACATTTTGAGAGACATTCTAAAACACCAGCAGCTAAAGGATTTGTGGAGAATAGTTTTTATTCTGGGATTACACCAACTGAATTCTTCTTTCATACTATGGGTGGGAGAGAAGGGTTGGTTGATACGGCTGTTAAGACTGCGGAAACAGGTGAAATTTTTGGTGTTTAATTGTATTTTTTTTTATATGTTTGAGAATTCAAAAGATGAGGCCCTCATTTTATTTAGTTGTCCTAACGTACAATGTTACAATTTGATTGTAATACAGGTAATTAATAAAACGTCATAAGTTGCAATAACCCAAGGAAATGGGGAGTTTATTCTTGAATCGAAATATTTTAGAAGGGCCTAGCTTTTGGACAAACTTTATCATTTTTTTTTTTCAGATACAGTTTTAACAAAAAAAATTCAAGACTGTAAGTTACTGAATTATTTTTGATCTGGTGTTATTGACATGCTGTATCTGTTTTTCATTTCTTCCAAAACCAAAAATTAATTCTCCTAAACCTGCAGTGATATTTGGCAGCTTTTGACATTCTTGCCAATTTAATGTTAAGTCTTTACTTACACTCTTCAAAATTAATGTCATATTACTGTAGCCTATATCATTATTAAAGTCATCATAACCTGTAGCAGATTTTAATGAATACTTTAAACTAACGTCGTAAGTGTGTTCAAACTTCAAAGCAGAATCTTTAACTTTAAATATGGTGATCAATTGTACCGAATTAAAGAGAGAAATTTGAAATACATTTTAAAAGTAAATCACAGCGATGTTTAGTTTACTCTACAATCATGATAATGTAATTTCCTTTGTATAGCCTGAAGTACTTATATAGTGAATTTTAACCTGTTTGGAGGCTCTAAGGTAGTAAGTTTTTCATATTGTGTTCTAATAGATAGTTTATTAAGCTCACAGGTCTTTGATTCATATTTGTTAAGTTTGTCAAAATGGAGTAATAAAGACCAATAAAAAACTATATA
>JAQIWE010004690.1:0-10546 GCA_034698565.1 Campodea plusiochaeta
AAATTCAGAAAAATTAATCTAAAACAATAAAATGTGAAAAATATTAGAAAAAAACGCCAAAATTTTACGAAATATTAGTAAAAAGGGTCTAAAAAAGAAGTTTTCACCATAAATTATTCAAAATTTTCTACTCTCGCGGCGCCAAACATGGTGGCGCTTCGCGGACGGTCTCCGACAGTATCAGCTTTATAGGTACTTTTGCCCCTCCATTAAAAATGGTCTGGCTCCGCCTATGGAAAATGTCATGATGAATAGATGATTATCAAGATAAGTACCCATAAACTGAATATTGGAGAAAGAAGAGTTATATATAGATCTATAAAATACAAGTTATCCAACAGTGCTGGTTTATTAATACTATTGATGCCAACAAACGGGAAGCTACCTTCTACTCGACAAATACTCGATGTCTTTAACCAAGATTGCCAATTGAGAAATAAAAGGCGGTTTCAGACTTTCGGTGTGTCATCATTAGTAACTAAAATGTTATTTGATAAGTATAATTGAGTGTACTGTTCTTTTTCTTATAATAATTCAATGTATAATAAACAACTGTCAATTTCCAATGTAATATAAGGTAAACAGGCTACTATCCAGTTACATGCCATTTATAGGAAATTGGGGTGAACAGATGTAAGGGTCCATTCTTTCTATAGACCCCGACATGGAAATTGGAGATGGTGCGGTCAGTATACAATAATGATCCAGTCGATATTTACCACCAAGTGTTTTCATTCGTGGTACCCATTTAAATTAGGCTGGGTGAACTTCAGCAGGGATATTTACAAACAGGGAACCTCCTGTGCCCCCAATCTGATGATGCCCTACAGTATGGCGACTGCTATATTAGAATGTATTAATCTAATTTCTATCTATGAATTTTCTGAAACTTACATTGGTCCTTGGACAGCATCCACTGAAAGTACTATACCAACTATTATACCCACAGCATGTCCCATATCCATCATACCCTCCTGCTCCATTGTTGAGAGCTTTAATATAACATTCATCATTGTTATATCTACAATCAGAATTGGAAGTGGATATGAAGGAAGCAGCAGGTACAGCAGCACTAAGCTGTTAAAGAAGAAATAATATAATAAGATTATTACAGGAGTTTTCATGTTTGCTAAACACACATAAGTAATATTCTTTCCGAGAGAAATGGTCAAATGGATTCATATGTGTTTATCAGTTTCTAGCTATTACGTTTCAAATCCACAATGAAAATACAGAATATTGTCAATATTTCAGCCAAGACCCTTATTAGCTAGAAAATGATAAACACATAAGTAAATATAAACTTTCTCAATTTCTTTATTAAAATTTAAAAAAAAATTGAGAAGAAGACAAGATAACATCTGGCCCCTCCCTCCACTTTCCACAAAATTATTCCATATTTATAATATTTTTCCCACTTCGATTATTCCCAAACACAATCAGAATTGAAATCAGGATGATCAATTTTTTTTTTTTTTTTTTTCAACTTAATTTCAACTACAACAAAATTAAATTATTATTAGAAAAAGAATTGGGTTCGAGTTTCAGTTTCTAGTAAAAAAAAAATAATAATAACTGTATCCTAAAAATCGCGATCGTAATGGGAAGTGGAACGGAAGGTGATTCGTAAAACCTGTGAAGGAAACCAGCACGCACCTCGACTGATTTTAGATACACCTTTAAATCTATAAAGTATAAAAACTTACTGTTTTTTGTTGAGTTTGGCATCCTTGGCATAATAGAGCAAATAAACAGACAACAGAGAAAACTGAAATACAATTCAACTTCATGATTATTCCTAGAGCAGAAATGAAACTTCAAAATAATGTTACAATATTTTCAAAGGAAAGCAAAAGCGATTTTTTTTCCTCTGCTGTGAACGAACTTCAGAAAGAAACAATAATGAACTATGAAATATGTTGTACTGTTTTATGTATTTACTGATGCATACGTCGATACTTTATTAGTTCTTTAATAAATTTCCCGAAATTAACGTGATCGTTATGAATCATGAAGCAATAGGCGCGTGGCGCAATAAGTTGACAGCAATAGGCGCCGATATGTTTTTTTATTGTGTATCATGTGCTATAGAAATGACGTCGTACACGTAATGTCATGTTTTAATCATTTTATTATTTTATAAAATATATTACTTGGGAATTCACGTTACCAATTTATATCTACCATATTTGTTGGGAATATGAACTTTTGTATCACTGCTGCTGTTCGATAATGAAACATATATCATTCTAGGGGGATTTCCCCGCAAATGTTAAAATTTTCAATGCAAGGGTTTGGATTAGTATTTTGCAAGTCATTGTTCACAATAATTTATGTTATATATGTTCACATTTAGCTTTCTCAAAATAAATTATTATTTATTTATAATTAATTTCGACTCTATTCCTTTAGATTGTGCAATTATGTTTGCTTTTCTAAATTATAGTAGTTTATTAAAGGTTTATTTAAGGCGAAATAGATGTCGTTCAATTTTATTGTACTGATGGTACATATTTTTCTATTATTTTTGGTATAAAAATAATCATCCAACTATTTTCCGTTCATGAGATATGGCGATTTGTAAAAAACATCATGATAGGAGTTACCTGTGAAGTGAATTTTTGGATCTCAGCATCTAATAGCTTCGTAACAACCCAATAGTTTTTATTAAATAAATTTATTTATTTTATGACTTTTAAAAAGAGAATGATGAAATTCCGACTTATGATTCACAAGTTATAAGCTCAGGAAGATTTTGAGATAGAGGTTCACAGGTAACTCCACGTGTTATCTGTGAATTTCAGGTGGGCGTATCTCCAAAATGACTGAACCGATCTTGTTCATTCTTTTTAAAAAAATCCTCAAAAAATTTAGTAGAAAATACTATTAACAGAACTCAAAAAGTAGAAAATTGCCCGTTCAGTCCCTTTAACCTCTTAAAAAATCTGATATTAACACTAGCTTTTTAGTCAAACCCATCCTTAGTTAAAAACCACATTTAACGCTCCTTTTTCCAACTTAGCACGATTACCACGCGCTGCTAACGTCGCACCAAAATCGACCAATAATATGGGTGGAATGTAGGTGCGAGGGCGTGGGATGTCTGATGAGACCTGGTAAGTCGAAATCACGGTTTGACCGCTGTCACATGCGTGTTCATTCCTTACCATCTGGTCAATACAGTCCCCCGTTTGTGGGTATCAATGGGTCCAAATCACCCACCTGTTGCTCCTAAATTCCTCTAATATTCAGTACAGTATATATTTCCATTTGATATTTCCATTAATTATGTGAGATTTGCCAGTTTTTGACTTTCTTAACTATTTTATTATTTATTATAATTCATTTCCTTTCTAATTCCAACTCACTTTCTTATTATTATATACCGTAACTATCTTCGAAATCATAAGAGCCTTCAACATTGTTTTCATATAGTTGTTTTTATTTGAACATTGTCGATTATACTCTGTAATCTTCTCAAAACCATAAATATACCTAACCTAACTTATTTAACCAAAATATTATCTCCACAGTGCTTCACCATACTTTCGTTCATATCTTTTGCAAAAGCATGTCATATACAAATAGCATTAACCTCTGTAACAGATGTTTTATCATATTATATCGATGACTTAATCATACACAGTCTGTTAATTCTCTGTTACATTATAAAATTACAAAATGTGTGATATGATGTATAAGCCGGATGTGATCACAGAACAAATTGAACATAAAATCACTTACGTTGTAACACAGTATAGAAGTTTACATAAAAATAAATTATTGAGAGTGGGTCGAAACCGCGGTCGTGCACTCTTCCTATCTTTACCACTTTTTTCTATAGGTAGGCGAAGACACAAAGGCAGTCCCTCGTTTACGGGATCAAGGGTATAAAACCACCTGATTGTCGAATCTTATGGTCCCCTAATATTCAATAAATATAATAACCTTCGATATTATTTTAAATTAATATTGCGAGATTTGCCAACATTTCCTGAACTATCTCTTCCTCTATACGGTATTTCAGCAGGTCACATGAAAGCAAACTAAGAAAAGGAATTTCTTACTAGTTCTCGCAAATATAAAATTACTTTTTATTCAAAAATTCACAATACTCTTATAACGTTGTCTGAAGTTCCCCAATAAAAATAATGGCACCACTTATTAAACCAATAATCAAAATGAAGAAGGGAAACTTAACCATTTCTAAATTTAATTTTCGAGGATCAGCAGTTTCATTTCGGTCTCGAACCACTACACTTTCTTTCGCTAACTCGAACCAATAACCAGTCAACCCTGATGGCACAAGATGTAATATGATAGGACTTGCTTTCTCTTCCCAGGGAACTTTTCGTGGTATTCCAATAGCGAAATACATTTTGTAAAGATAATCTTCTGATACAACAGCTTTCTCTTTAAATTTACGTTCCCATGTTTCAATTTCTATGTCTTCAATCAAAAGGAAACTGGAGTGCTTAGAAATTGTTGCCTTTTCCCAATTCCAATTATTACCACTGGATTCAACAAGGCGTTTCAAAATCTTAATTTCGATATATTCTGAGTTATAATTTGCTTCTTGATCCATAATAAAGCCCTCGGAATTTATTAATTGTTTGAGCGAACAACCTAAAATAAAATCCGAACTAGTCAATTCATTCAGAGTTCTAGGTACAAATTCTTCAGTTGGCTTTGTCAGTTTACTAAAAATGAAACTTTTATAACCATTTGTAATAATCAAACAGAAAAACCAGATGAGCGCAAATAATATTTTCCCCATTGTTATGTATTTAGGGGCATAAACACTTCCTTGTTCGATTAACATTTTCGAAAGCAGTTGAATGATATCGAAATCGTTAACATAAATTCGCTGACGTTTTACAATAATATTCGCTAAATATATCGAAATGATTACACCAAATGTTAAAAACCATAAAGGTACCGGGAAAACTTGTAACAATTGATACCACTTAAACGACGGGTTTTCGTATTTAGAAAAAAATTTGAATTCAATTTCATGGAAAATCAAACGTGCATAAAACGCATTTCTGTGACGTAATTCATGTTGTCTACTGAAATATGGTATTACAAAAGTATTTCCATTAAATTTATTTGAAATTTTAACTCCTGTAGTTCCAAGACCTTTATTTAAATAACTCGCAATTTTTTCACTAGGATTTACACCAAAATATGATTTTACTTCCTCATAATTCAGTTCCGGCATATCATTCAATTGCCCGTATTTAAAAAAGGTTTTATTGGTTTCTATTTTCGGAGATTTCCGAATTAAATCGAATGCTCTATTTTTTATATCACTGATAGCAATTGTTGTCAACGTTTCGCTGTATTTTTTGTAAGTACTTGTATTACTGCAGTAAAAACATCGTCTCTGAATGTCAATTTGATTCAATGTGTAATTCCTGGCAGAAATTATTGTCAACCTCGGTATAGAAGTAAAAGACAAATCGACTTCATCTATGTTTATGTATTTCAATTTCCGATTGAAATAAATTACCAATTCGTAACGAATATTTTTGAATAATCGCGTTTTAAAACTATTTACTCTTTCGATAAATTTAATGTCCTCTGTAAAAAACAAAAACACCTCACAGAAACTGGACTTTTTACTCAAAACTTTTTTTGTAGAGATATATACATATTTTCCAAAATGTCCAGTCGGCTCAGAAATTGTAAATGGCCTCATCCCCTCACTAAAAAATTTTTGGAGTTGATTTATTTCAGGAGGAATATTTCTATAATCGTGAAATATTTTTGGAATGCAGTCTGCGAAACCAACTTCAAACATTTGTATAACAACCTCTTGATAAAGTTGCAATAAGCTTGTACTATTGTTCGTCGTTATCAATGCTTTACTGGTTCTCAATGAGATGATAAACTGCAGCAAAAATATCTTCTGTAATATTAAGAACATTTTGTAGAATCTGAAAGAAAAGATAATTTATAATTATTAAGACACAAAGCTATACAAATGGAATGTATTTTCCATTTTCTTTACACTTCCAGCTAAATATCTTAAAGGGTATATACTGTAAATGTATTTTGGAGATTAACAAAGGTTTTCGAATATAATTAAGGAATCACTTTTCGATTGAATGAGCCAATCCTTTGTTAAAACGCTAAAAAAGTTGAATTTTTTAGGTAAACAGCAACAACTTGACTGATTTTTTTAAATAATATGTTATTTTGCTCTTTATTAGCAATGGTTCACTATAATATGCTTCAGATTTTCTTAATAGGCTTTGAAATAAAAGCCCGTGAACAATCTTTATCTATGACACCACGTTTTCCATTAAATTATATTATAGGATAATATTACTGACCGTAATTCAACTTGGAAAATAAATTAAACTAACCTACCTTGAACAAACTATACTCTAAAAAACTTATCACGTTATAATATTGTAGATTACTCAAGTGTCTACTCATCTTAACTTGTAACAAAAATTATATAATATTTTTTCCCTTTATACTTACGTATATCGAAATAAGAACTTCAAATATTAGTTTGCAGTTCTCCAAATATTAAATAAAATAAGAATTCCAAATATTTGTGGCTTTTTGTGGAGAGATCATCTCAACTTAAACGACAGAAACCCAACATCATTATAAAATATAAGTTACTTTGTTTATACGCTCTTACAATAACTAGAGTATATATTGCTTTCTGTATATCGTAACGCACTGCTATAACAACCATACGAACTCAGCTGAGTGACATTATTTTTTCGTGTCAGTAATAAATAGTTAATGTATTATTCCCAGTTTCATACAGTATAATAATGATCGAGTCAAAGTAGATCAAATTATTGCTGTTGGGGTTATACAATAACAATTTTATTATACAGTGTTATTCTTTGCGATATTATAACACTAATTCCCGGTGCTGCTTATAGTCTATAATTTACTAGTTCTGTATAATGTCTTTCTTGTTAAATATCGATTGTCATAATATGACCTTGCATAAGAAATTGCATTTCAAAATTACTTATGATGTTTTCCCCTTTTTTGTAATTAGAATTTTTAGAGAGAAAATATATTTTTATTTACATACTCTGTTTACCATACATAGTATTTACTTATACTTAGGTAGTCCGTTAATCAGCATTAAGCGCGGACTTCAACACTAAGTTGGTTTTGCCGAAGTTACATCGAGGGCTCGCAAGGCCCATCGACTCTTCTACAGTAAGGCTTCGCTAACGCTCCCCTCAATTAACTGTCCGGCTACATAGTAACCACACCGATCTTCGCATTCTTAACAACTGATAACAGTTTTCATCACCAGGTTATAGTGGTTAACATGTATTTATGAAGTGGAAAAGCATTGATGTAAAAAAAAATAACCATCCCGTTACATAGTAACAGCATCTAGTAACAATATCAAAGTAATTACAATAAAATATTTTCAAATTTGTGTTTTAGTGTACATAATTATGGTTGTGCAGAATGTGGATGGATTTTTTCAGCAAACTCACAACTATTTCTTATTTTATTTAACTGCTAATATTACACATAATATAATAATATACGGACCGAGTATATCATCTATTTTAGATTTTGTAATAAATACAGGTACTGATTAATGTCAATCGATGATTAACCCATATAAGATATGTTAACTATAATTTGCTGATTTTTGATGAAGTAAACCACAGGATCTTTTTTAATACCTGTTAAAGTATAATATGATCAAATATTTTGTGCTGATGTTTTTTAGAATATCATAATGTATTTTGCGATCCACTGCTATCCTATTGGAGATCATCATTGAAGAAATTCCTTTCATGTATATTTACGACTCGTAATAAATAAAAGTATGTTCATTATTTTTCTTAACATTTATTACAAAAAAATAACATTAATAAACTTTGACTTTTTCTTTTGGAGTATTATCATCATCTGTCTTAGAACAAATACATCTTATCATAGATTTCAAACAGACAAAAAGTACAGCCAATGACAAAAATAAAACTGTGATTAAAAATGCA
Source organism: Campodea plusiochaeta (assembly GCA_034698565.1). Taxonomy (NCBI): domain Eukaryota; kingdom Metazoa; phylum Arthropoda; class Diplura; order Rhabdura; family Campodeidae; genus Campodea; species Campodea plusiochaeta. The sequence goes on from JAQIWE010004690.1 coordinate 8,004, forward strand.
TATACATCTAATGAATGGTAAGTGTACCAAGGTAATGTAGCTCCAATGGATTTAAGATGATGTGCTCCTTTATGTCTAATGACGTATTCAATCCAGTAAACAGCTCGATCCAATGGAGGAGGGTATTGGTCACGGAAAATGGCTGACAAATCTTTCATAGTCTTGCTATAACTGGAATTACATTGATATTGAATGTTAATTAATTTCAGAACTATGAGTTAAATTTTTAGAACTTGTAACGTTTTTTATTCATAATTTAAAGGGTATATTAAGTTTCAAAGTTCATTCATCGTTTCACAACTTACTTGGAAGTTAAATAATTCTATATTTAAGTGTAACTGTAATTTACATTTGTGTTGAAATTTCTTTACATTAATGCTTATAAGGTCAATATGGTACAATAAACCAACTCGATAGTGAATTCCTTTGGTTTTTATCGAAATCGATAATTTGTACTTCAAAATATATTACTACATATCTCTCTGTATATATTTTCTAATCAGCAATTAGATTTCCTTTGCTTCAGTGTTATTAGTTCAAAATTTTCGTTATAAACTAAGTACTGTTGTATGAGAAACAGTAACTTGTGATTTCTTCGTCAGAAACATTTCAAATATTATTACAGGAATTTCAATTTTTGTATTTTGTTCACTTGTTTGATAACGATCTCACATAAACACAATAACTTATGTCACTAAAGTTTATAATACTCCATAAATTGTGAATTACTAAGTTATCTGATAGACCCATGAGCTTCATATTACCTTGGATTATTCAAAACTTCAGTGATAGCATTATACACCTTATCAGCAGTAATTTCTTCAACGATTAATTTGACACCATAGCCCTTTTTTTCAGCAGTGGCCATATTTAATCCTTGATCAGCAAACAACGGAATACCAACCAGTGGTACTCCATGATATACTGCTTCCTGGGTGCTAAGGAGACCACCATGGGTCATGAATACTTTCACTTTTGGGTGACCTGTAATAATAATTCGATTTTTTATAAAATGAAGAACTAGAATTAATGTATAATACTTTAAAGTTGGATGCTTTAGGGGTTTACAGTCATCATTGAATAGATGCTTTTGTATGGAAGTAGTTCTGCCTTTAGGCCCATAAGTTATATTTTCCAAGGATTGGTATGATAATTAATATTATTTGTCATTCCTGCTTTCAGAACCATCTTTGAAATATTGATACGAAAGTAACATCGAAACTTACTGGATGTATATAGTTTCTACCATACATGTTTTCGCTTATAGTTTTTGATTAGGATAACCCCTATTTAAATTATTAATCTATTATGAATATGAACGTGTACTATTATCAGTGGTTTTAATCTTAGCTCTTCAGAAAAGTTAAGAGCTAATTTAATGATAAAAAGCTATTTTAATGTATATCACTGAGAAAAATTCATTATTTCATGATGATTTGATGAAGAAAACAAAGTAGTTGCTTCATGCATAAACTGTATAGTTCGCCCTTCCTCACTTTTTATTTTATGGTCAGCTAGCTAGGTTTCTGACCACAGATAAGAAATAAAAGATTAGTAAAAAAATCTATTTTCTAGGATGTAAAAAAGGAAGATACTTCAACGAGATTATTTTTATTGATGAGCTTATACTTTGAAGGATTCCAGCACCTGATGATGACTTTAACTTACTGATTTTAATAAATTATATAAGTTCCCTTCCACTTTTAGAAATCATCTACTAGAAAAGTAAGACTCTGTTTACATATCAAGTTCTGATTTGCCATCAAATATTTCTGTATTTACAAACAGTGACCATCTTAATCCTACCTAAAACATCTTGTTGTGGTAACCATTTCGATAACTTGACATTAGATGGTAACCCTTCCATTGTTTCAGTCTCCCATTTCCAGAGGACTCTCTGTTTTAATCTGGAGAAAGCTTCAAGAAAAGCTAAACGTATTTCATCGGGCATCTCACTGCCTTGTACTACTGAACCAAGACTAAAGTATATCACACCTTCCTCACCAGATCCTGAGATGAAAGATTCCAAATCCTGAGGGAGAAGGGAGTTCTAATTAATAATATTGAATTTATTCTTTTTTGCACTTCATTCAAAAATTCTTCAAAACTGATATCTTAAAATTTCATTACTCTGGCACTTCAAAAATACATTCTACTTCTCTTAGTCTTAACCAGTGGAATTTTCTTCCCATTTTTTAAATATAATATCTAAAAATGAATTCCTGGACTTTAAAACAAATCTTCTTCGTTAACTTTTCTGTTTCTTACTAATACGAGATAATTTATGTGAAGGTCAGAAAATAGTTTCATTTATAACAATATTCCCTATATGCAAGTGATTAGCAAAGTTGTGATCTGGTGAAGCTACAGATCTGATCATTTTAATATTGAACTTGAATAAAATATAAACAATAAGTTTCAGAAAAATTGACCCAGTTCTTATATCACCTTTGTTTCCACGGAGATATCACTTTTGTAAAAAATTCTCATTTGAAGTTGAATGTACAAAAGTTACATGTCCAGGAGATATCCCTTTTGTGCAC
>JAQIWE010004691.1:0-10544 GCA_034698565.1 Campodea plusiochaeta
CATATTGGCTGCTTTATTACTCCAACTCTAACTCTATTATTACTAAATATGCAGTCAGGAAGTTTCCACGTTGAATTTACATTTTATTTTAAATTCAAGAAAATGTATTAACTGTTTTATCAGGTCTGAATAATTACCGTAATCTATTTCCAGGATACTACTTTGGAATTGATGTTGACCTGACTCTCTGGCTGTTATGGCTCTTCACTCCAATAGCAGTGGCATTCTTACTGCCATTACTCATACTATTCTTCATTTATATGATGGCACTCTTTTTACATGTTTATAAATTCCACAGTCATAGGTTGAGAGTAGCTTATGAAAGAGATTTCTTTGAAGGAGCGAGACATACAGTCGCAGCATTTTGGGAGGCTCAAGCATGGATTTGGCATGGTAAGCTGAAGTGAACTTTATCGCTTTTTAAATGGATTAGAATTTGTGAAATATTTCAAGTTTATGCTGTTTTTAATTTCTGTTCTTTTCTTCTTATGGAACTGTTTTCATTAGCTTAGGTGTTGTGCGTTATAGGCCTTCATAATGTTTTTAAGAGTTCTAATTTTATATTTCAAAGTGTTATCCTAATCATACAGAAAAATGACTACTGATACGGTATACTGAGTTACTAACTTACATTACTAGTAGGACTAACGTAAGTAGGCCCTACTGTATTAAAATTGTGCAATTTGTAATTGTCAAATTTCCTTGAACCTGTGATGAATCAAATGAAAGTTTTTCTATGATACACTCTAAAAAAGCCATTATTGTCACCATGTATTGATAGTGTAGTGCAGTTGTTACACATGTTTTTTTATTGTTATTTACAAATCTTGACGTCATAAGATTAACGATTTAATCTTGTAAGATTAAATATCAAAACCTCCCTTCTTTCTTGAAGTAGGAATAACCCAACTAAAAACAACTGCTGACAGTAGTAGCTGCAGGTTTTATATTACTGTTATATTAAAAAAAATTCAGTATTAGCTGCAGGTTTTATATTACTGTTATATTAAAAAAAAATTGTTTTAGGCTAGCCTATATTTTAAATATTCTTTCCTCGTTATCAGGTTATGAGATCCATGGTCTTGAAAACATTCCAGAGGAGGGGAGTGCATTGTTAGTGTATTATCATGGAGCCATTCCTATTGATTATTATTATGTAATAGCCAAATGTATTCTATACAGAAATAGACTTATTCACTCAGTGGGAGATAATTTCCTATTTCAAATACCAGGTAAGATCTATAGATGGAAACTTCTTCTTGGTTCATTCATACTGTAGTTGCAATAAAGGGGTTTTGAAACCAAACACTTTTCTTCCAAAAATGCAATATATTTCAGCAATTATGTGATACCGTCATCAGGCAAATAGATATACAAAATATATGTTAGTCCCTGTTAACATTTTTTGTAAATCTATTTGCCTGATGACGGTACCACGTAGGTGTTGAAATATATTGCATTTTTTGAAGAAAAGTGTTAGGTTTCAAAACTCCTTTATTGCAATTACAATATGTCAGCATACATTTATTTTCATCCATAGATATAAATATATCCTGTAATATCAGATGATTGTATATAATTATTGCATATACTTACTTCAGAAGAACACCTTTCAGTTATTTCACAAATACCAAGCAGAACCAAATAAAATAAAACACCACTAAATATCACAAAGCAAAGTACTGTTGTGCCTACTTCTGCGTAATTTTTCCATACTCCAATACCAAAATATAAATATTCTATACATTGAAGTGTATGGGCACTAAATATGACGAAAAGGTAAGATCCAAAGCATTGATTCGTTTTCTCCACTAATTCGTGAAGTTCAGCAAATAATAAACGAATATTTTCGTAATCAAATAAATAGTTTGATCGAGAAGTTTCTAGAAGTACTTTATTTGCATTAATAAATTGTATTCTAGTTTCATCTACAATCATTAAGTATAAGATCAGAGGCAAATAAGTAATTATAAACAATGCAACTTCAATTATATATACCACAATACTTGTGTTTTGTATGTAAGCAGCGGAAAAAATATAAATTATTACCTTAATGATTACGAAAATTAAAATGAATGGTTTTCTGTTACTCCGATTCAATGTCGAATTAATTTTGTTAAAACCAGATAAAATTTCTGCAATATAATGTTGCCTTACGCAAAACAATGGGATTGAGAAGGAAAATACACAAAAGCGAACCATATATGTTGCTACCGAAGTGTAAGCCAAAATTCCAGTTAAGTAATGCAGTATATTGATGGACTCCTGAACTCTTATAAAAGTCTCATAAATATTATACACAATTATCAGAGAAATTAAAACAAAACTCCATATAAGCTCGCGAAGTTCATTTCTGAACTCAGGAATAAGTTCGCTTGAATAACTAACAAACACATTACTAGCTGGAAACAATCCAACTGTTTTCATCAAATAAAACAAAGGTCTGAAATATCTGACTGAAGATTTGAACTTTGAATCTAATGTTTCCATTACTAACAACTTTACTATTGTGAATGATAATGCAATAAAAACTACAGTGATAATAAAAGCGTAATCTTTGAAGTGTAAACTACCATAAAAGAATTCAAAAATGACCTTTACAATTTTATAAATTGAATTGCTGATCAATATTATTCTTTTGTCCTTGTCACATCATCAAGCCCCACCTAATATGTAAATGAAAAGAGAAAAGCGCAGTAAAAAAGTCATTAATTTCTGGTTTCTTATTAAATTTACATTAGGTTGTGTCTTCGTGCTTTATTACACATCAATACTTTAAAAATAAAAATAATCACATATTTCTTCGGGTGTATTTCATATATGATATTCATGCGTGTTCCATATTATGTTGAATTTGCTGTTGTATTATTATTGATGGAAGGGAAAACATCTTTGACAGAATCTTCTCCCATGTCGAACTGTACTAAAATAACAATAAAAGTGAGTGCAGTTGAGACAATCTGAAATAAAAATCACAAATGGCAGGTTATCAAAATAATAACTAACTACTATAGTTTACAAATAGCACAATTCTAGTTTTTTAACAAAAAATACTATTTTATAAAAAAAAAAACTGCTCAAATAACATAAATACTGCTTGGAGAGTTAAAATTTCATAACATTAAATAAACAGAAGTACCAGACAAATAATGATTTTGATTTTACCAACTAATAAAGTGATTTCCTTGATAAATAAGAAGTGGTCAAAAGTACAAAAGTAGACTTCTCTGATTTAGTCCAGTATCCTTATTTAATAACCCCCATTAGTAGATTCTGCGTACTCTACTTGATTCTTACTGGATAACTATATTATACTATAAAATATTATTTAACTCAGTATATTTACCTTCATCATAGTTTCTCTTCTAATACTGAATGAACTTAATGCGTGGAATTCCAGTTTTGAATCACTTGTTAATGTAATTAGTTCACAAACCTAGAAATGGATAAATCTTATAGTTTCATGGGTTGGGTAATATATTATTCGATTTATGTATAACAACAGGTATAGTGTCAAAAATGCATGATGAAGACATTAACAAAATCTGTTTGACTAACTCGAGTAAAAAAATTCATGTATTCATCTTTTTGAAGATATTAATTATCCATTACAGAATGAACAAATAAATCTAATGAAATTAAATTAATATTTCACCTTAGGTTAATTAGTTGACTTTTTAATTATGAATAGATACTTTCTTTTGAAGGAAAAGACAGGTACAAGCTTTCTCGTTGATTATAAGAACCTGGATTCTGCTGATTTATCACTCCCTTTGGGAACAATAGATTGCTTACTTTTCTTTGAATAGGTTCTGGGAAACTGGCAAAACTCATTTTTTGTAGTTTGAGCCTAGCTGATGTGAACTGCAAAGAAAAAAAAGTTAAAGTATGTCCTGTAAACGGTTAAATCTTTTACATATTATTCACTTCTATAGCTTACAATTATTATAAGTCACCAAAAACATTTTTATTTTTTAATAGTTTAAACATTTAATGTTCAAAATAGATTTTAAGTAAAAATGTTAGTGAATAAGTCTGGATGATTAAAAAAAATATTTTATTAAAACAAATTAAAATCAGTAATGAGGTTTATAATGAAACCGACATAATTATGTAATTGTTAGTAGTCTACCTTTTCTTTAAATTCGGGCTGTCTAATCACTTGAATTACTTTGAAATGGTGCTGGTTAAATAGGTTTAAATTTATTAAAAATCAACATATGTTATTTACTTACTACGCTACAACATCTTTCGCTTATCTCACATGTACCAAGCAAAACAACATAAAATAGAACGCCAGCAAAAACTGTTGCAATACCAAGCACAAAGAATTTCTCTGGATTATTTTTCAATCCACTTATTCCAAAATATACATATAACACAAACTGAGCTGTGTGGACGCAAAAGAGAATGAAAATGTATGGCGCAAAACACATATTTGTTCTCTCAACTAATTCGTGAAGTTCAACAAATAATAAACGAACATTTTCGTAATCAAATAAACTGTTTGAGCTAGAAGTTTCCAGAAGTAGTTTATTTGCATTGATAAACCGCGTTCTGATTGAATCTACTATTGTTAAGTATAAAATAAGAGGTAAATACGTTATTAAGGACAACATTATATCAATAATATATTCAAAAATACTTATTGTAGGCAGATACGTCATGGCAAAATTGAAAATAACTATGGTAATGATTACAATAGTTAAAAGAAACGGTTTCCTTTTATTCTGTTTCGCCGTTACATAAACTTTGTTAAATCCATCCAAAATTCCAGCAACATAATGACACTTTATGCAGAACACTGGAATTGAGAACAGAAAACATGATCGGAAAAACGTCGCTGCTACACCCATATAAATAAAAGTATCACTTAAAGGGTTTTCTTGATTGATGAATATGCAAACTCGAGTATAATTCTGATAAATACTGTAAGTGATTATAGTACACATAGCAATAAAACACCATAGAACCTCACGGAGTTCATTTCTGAACACTGGAGTAAGTTCACTTGAATAAGAAACAAAAACATTTTTGGCTGGAAACAATCCAACTGTTTTCATCACATAAAATAGTGGTCTGAAATATATAACTGAAGATTTGAACTTTGAATCTAATGTTTCCATTTTTAGATAATAATTCAAATCAATGATAGTGTAATGAGATATGCCAACTCTCCCTCTCTAACAATCTGTATAGTGATGTCAAATATATTATACACTTTATTTGACACGAAATGTTTTCTCGTAACATTATGATGATCAATACTATTAAATAGTATAAATGTATAGTCCTTATTTTTTCTCCTATTTATATGTACTGGCGTAACTATATTTGCACCACACCTTTTCATTTGACATAATAAGCACCCTATTCTGAATTCTTAAACTTGATAAAACAAACCTTAATTACAGATCGTGGTTCTTGTTATCCCATTATCCCAAGGTATCCCAGGTGTATCCCAAGGTTTGTTTTTATTAATTAATTATTAAATAGAAATGATTAGATTAATATTAACATAGCTTATCCCCAATACTGCTACATCGGTCAATACAGCAATAAAATAAGAAATATTACGTCACAGGTACAACTTTAAAACTTGAAGGTTAATTATGGGAGGTAGGTTATCAGAGTGAACAGGGCAGTTATGATGTGAAGCGCTTTCAATTAATACATATGCTTAATGGCTTATAGGTTTGCTTGTGATATTGAAGTGCAAGTCACTGAAGGTTATCCATTGAGCATGTATTTTAAAATAAGCCATTTTAAAAATTCTACATTTCTTCGCTGATGTATAATTATAACAATAATGTTATTTCAAAAATAATATAAAAATAACAAACATTGGAAATAATATGATTAGTCCAACATTACGAATTCTTTATAGGGTGTACTGTTTATTATGTCATATAGATCAAGAGGTGTGGTACTGTATTATATTGTATTGATCATGAACTATGTTACGTGATAACATAAAGAATAAGAATTCTTTGGCATTTTTGTTTTCGTGTGACTACTAAGTGGAAAAAATATTTATCTTATCTCATTTATATCATTATATCTCAAAAGCATTAAAAATATCATTATATCATTCATAGTGAACTATGACATACTTTACAACAAATACAGTGATTTCAAAATTTAAATCATCAATTACATATTTCAGACCTTTATTTTATGTGTTGAAAACAGTTGGATTGTTTCCAGCCAGAAATGTATTTGTTTCTTATTCAAGTGAAGTTTATCCAGAGTTCAGAAATGAACTTCGTGAGATTCTGTGGTGTCTATTCATTTGGTGCGCAATAATTCCTTATAGTATATATCAGAATGTAATTCACGTTAGCTTATACATCAATCAAGAAACAAATTTAACAAAAACTTTTGTTTACATGGGAATTGCAACAACGTTTTTTCGATCATGCCTTCTGTTCTCAGCCCCACTCTTCTGCGTCAGGAGTCATCATGTTTCAGACATTTTACTTGGTTTTGGCAGAGTTGATGCAATAACAAATCGGCAAAACAAGAAACCTTTTCTTTTAATATCTGTATTGCTAAACTTAGTTATTTCCATCTTTTTCACGTCGTACCTTGCCATATTATCGATTTTTGAGAATATCGTTGAGCTTCATATAGGTATAATCACGAATTTACCCCTTATCTTATACTTAGTAACAGTTGATGCAATTAGAACGCGATTTATCAATGCAAATAAAGTACTTCTAGAAAAATCTAGATCAAACAGTTTATTTGATTACGAAAATCTTCGTTTATTATTTGTTGAACTTCATGAATTAGTTGAGAAAACGAACCACTGCTTCGGACCGTACATTTTCGTAATCTTTTTTGTTCATACAATGCAATTTATTTTACATGTATATTTTGGAATAGTATTATGGAAACAAAACTCAGATTCAGAATCTGTACTGATCGTTCTGGCTGTTTTTAAAGGTATTCTGCATTATTTGGTTCTGCTTGGCATCTGCGAAATAGCGGAAAAAGCTTGTAATGAAGTAAGTAAATAATTATACAGTTACTTATATTTATTTTTAAACTGATATTAAAATGATTATTAATACTAACAGACTGTTGATATATTCAGGGGTTTCATTATAAAATATCTTAAAGTCAGCGAAATTATTATTTTTTTTCTTTTATGTGATTACCCTATAATTTCATCTGTAAAATTTGTAAAGTTTTACATTATAAAACTATTCTCATATAAAAGTTATAAACTTGAATTGTCTGTCTACATAAAAAAGTTAATATCATGGGTTACAGAAACTTCTCTGACAACAGTTTTTTATTTTTCAGTTTACATCTGCTGGGCTCAAACTTCAAAAAAATAGTTTCGTCAGTTTCTCACAGCAAATCCAAAGAAAAGTAAGTGATTCATAATCAGTTTTTTTTATTAACTGACAATCTTATCATATACCACGATGGAATGTACCAACACCTTGGATAAATAACCTACAGTGGATAAATTTAAAAGGACCAAAATATATTTAGCATTGCTTCGAATTTAAAAAATAAATGGTTTATAAATAAAATATGATCAGAGTCTGAAGCATCTATTACCATTTGGCATTTTTCCATCTGTCGAATCATTCACTTACGAATTGGCAATGGTCAAAATATTTCGAAAAGAAAAAATTATGACAGATTTGAAACAGAACAGATTCAAAGTGCTAAATACTAAAAACTTTAGTATAATTACCCACATTTATTTTTGTAAAACGTATTGTACCCTGTCTCTATCTGAAGGTTACCTCCGTAAAACAATGAATAACTCTGAGATAATTTAATCCTAACGGTATGGAAACTCTTCTCGCCTAAATCATAATTTAAAACACAATAATGATCATTACAAATCTACTCATTAAAAAATTGTCTATATAGTGAATAACTGATGCTTTTATAGTTGGTCACTGATCACAATAACAGTGATATCAAAGGATAACGTTAATGGTAATTTATTTCTAGGTTTGTGAATTAATCGCATTGACAACCGATTCCAAAATGACGGATTTCCATGCACTCAACACATTCAGCATCAGAAGAGGAACAATGATCACGGTAAAATTTCTGAAATTATTTAACATTTTGTTGGGAGCGCTCTTTAATTGACGTGAAATCGATGCACATGAGTACATCATAAAGCAAACTTCCTGACTCAATACCGCTTTAAGAAGATTGTGATTTTAACAACTCGAAACGGCTGTACATTAAAATTTAACAGAACAAGAGATATTTTGTGAAAAAAGATAAAACAATTCATAGATTATAAAATTACATGTACATTAGTATACTTTTTCTTCCTAAATTTCCTCTAATTAATTGCAGATTCATTGTTATTTGGGACTAATTGAAGGAGTCAGAGTTATAGGTGCTGCTAAATTAGTCGCTTGAAACAAAAATTTGCCTGAATACTAAAATTCTACAGTAATCATATCTTAAAGAAAAATGCATAATTGTGGATAATCTCTCTTAAAATTAAAAAAATATACGGCTCATCAATGAACTCGCGCCAAAGGTAGTGAAGGTTCTTTGCTCCTATAATGTTTAATGCAATCTCTCAATAAATAATTTTTCATAAATAATACAGTGACACTTATTATTTATTTTAGATTGGCACAACTGCATTCACTTTTATGGTTATATTAGTACAGTTCGAGATGGGAGAAGGATCTGGAAAACTTCTAAGGAAATTCGTAAATAAAACATCAAACTCAACATGAAATTTGTATAAAAAATCGATAATGTATGGAATAAATCTGAAAAGGTTCTCTTTAGTTTTTTTTTTTTTCACACTCTCCACAGCACAATACGATTGACCATTGTTTTATTTTGTAAATAACATAATTATAAGATTATCCTTAAATGTATTTTGCTATGCGTTTTGAAAATAAAGAGATTACAGGGTGGCCCAAAGGATACAGCACATCATGAAAAGGCCAGTACTCAGTAGTGAATTGAAATAAATAAATGATGTTACGTATGAAAGATGTACATAATTTGTCATTTATGATGAATAAAAAATATTCCTATCATGTTATAACTGAAGTTGTTATTTTTATGTTAGAGACCTGAAAGTTGAGTAAGTCGTTCATCAATCTGATGTGAGGCAGTATGTAAATTTTTAGAAACATTCATTAGTTTTTTTTTTTTTTTTCTATATGAATTTTCGAAAATGATCGTTTCCCTATCTTTTAACACATGGCGGTGATAAATCTTTCGCTCTTGTGTTAAAAGATATGGTAAACAACACGAATATTTTAATTCATAGCGCAGGAACTACTTATTTATTTATTTATTCAAAATTTACATTGTGTCTTACATTGAAACTGAATTAATCCCGATGTAAAATAATAACACCGTCACATCTTCCAGTACTGCATAATAATAAAATGTTCTAATTTATTGTAGGTAATCAAACCTTGGAACATATTAAATTGTTAAGTGTTTTCATTGCAGAATAAGTTTTGAAAAGAAATGAAACAATATAATAAAGTTTATTTTGTTTTCTTTCTCTGAAAGTAAATATAAAGTAATTTTTCAACTGTAACGGTTCAGTACAAAATGACAACCGTAACAATACAAGTGCATAAAATTGCAATTACTTTATAACTTAAAAATAATATTGCAATATGTAAATTAAAAAATAAGAACAGAACACTTTTAGGCAACAATATTATTATATTAGAATATTATTTGTCATTTCTCTTTACATAAAAGGAGGTGCTTATGTACATCACTCAAAAATTAAAATTATATAATCGGTACACTATTTCAACACAATAAATCTATAGCAGAAGATTGTAAGTACTCCAGTGCTATGCTGCTGATATAAACAGATTATTTTTATAATCATTTCCGGTGCGTCGAAAATTTCATAATCATGGAAATATCGGTATCGAAATCCAAGTCTGTTGTTAGATATTTCAGACCTTTATTTTATGTGATGAAAACTTTTGGATTGCTTCCAGCTAGAAATGTGTTTGTTTGGTTTTCCAGTGAAACTACTCCACAGTTTCGAAATGAACTTCGAGAAGTTCTCTGGAGCTTAATAGCTATTTCCGTAACAATTTTCTATAATATTTATCTAATTATTTTTGAAGTTGACAGGTTTCTAACAAACTCAGAATTATCAAGAAGGCAAACATTAGTTTATTCAGTTATAGCAACGTCTTTATTCCGATGTTGCACAGTTATGCTCTCATTACCGTTATTTTGTGCAAGGAGTCATTGCATTACAAGCATTTTAGATAGTTTTTGCAAAATTTATAAACTGGCAAATCGGTGTTATCGAAAATCTATTTCATTATTTTTTGCACAAATAATATTAGTTGTTGCTATCTTTTTCAAAACATTTATACACAGAAGCTATAGTTTTAACTATGTGATAATAGATTTTACGATGGATATGATAATGTATTTACCTCTTATCTTATACGTAATGATAGTTGATGAAATTAGAACGCGGTTTATCAATGCAAATAAAGTACTTCTAGAAACATCTAGAACAAACAGTTTATTTGATTACGAAA
>JAQIWE010004692.1:0-10543 GCA_034698565.1 Campodea plusiochaeta
TAGTATCATAAAAGTGTGAAAAAGTAGATTATCTGAACAGATCTCAATAATATTCCATGTGATGACAAAGTCGCGAAATCCCGATTATGTTACAATTTTGAATGATTACCGACTACTGGAATAAAAATAAACTTAAACTGATACTATCACTTTCCCTTAGTAGAAGTGAAGATAGACTACTACATACATGTACAATTAGCCATGTATTACAACAAATGTGAGACATATATTAAGTGTTCCCATTAACCCCTGTTCCTATTTACCCCACCTTACCCTACGGTTTTCATTTTTAAAAGAATTATAATTAAAATATTGCCTATAAAGTATTAATTTTGAAGCAAAATTACAGTTGGTAAATTATGTTAATACACATATTTTTATTCAGTAATTATAATTTAATGACTAATATAATAACACCCATTAGTGTATAATTTTATTTTTACTAGTTCCGGTGTTGCCATCTACTGGCAAATTATATTATTACAGCAGATAATCAACGTTGCATAGAGCATGTAGATAGATCAATTTCTGATAATAATAGCTTCATTTTAAAAGAATTTTTATTTTGTGGACGCAAAAAAAAAAATGAAATATTACTTATTTATTTTTATGCAGTTTATTATTTATTCTCTACACTGATTTGAAGGGGAAATGGAAGAGGCAAAAATGTTAGAAATGGCTGTACAGATGACACCAAATGAAACTATTTTAATAAGGGAGGTCGTTATAGAATATTTTAGCAGAGAGAGGGGGGATGGGTACAAGCTGGCAAAAAAATTATTCGGGGAGTCTATTTTCTATGAAATTCCATAAAAAAGCGAAATATTTCAGGCAAAATAGATTCGACATGATTATTTTATTGAACGGAATCATTAATGTGACGTTTTGAATTTAATATATTACATGTTCAATATAGTTCAATAATAATATAATATACAATATATTACATATTTCATGTTCACGGTCGTAATATGGCATGGATTGCTATAAAACTATACATTTTCGGAAACCGAACGAGATGCTCTTTCACATGGTTTTCATTTCAACTTTCTCGCTTCATTAGATCAGAAACCATAGCGTTTTACAAAAAGCGTTACCTTTTTTGGACCATCCTGTTGTTCAATCAATATCAAGAACTCGAATACGAAATGTATGAATATTAAACCATTAATACCATTTTTTTTAATTGCATTTTTTTACGAAAAGTAAACCAATAAAAATAGTTACAAAAAATCATTGATAAAATTTTGGACTAAAAATGTAAGATTTTTTTAATAGTATATGTAGAAATTTAGATTAATATTTAGCTTATTTTATAAACCTTCTTCAGACGAAAAGTCACTATAAAATTTTATATACGACGTCGAATGAAATAATTTTTTTGTGATGACACTGAAAACTAAACTAGAAGAAAATAACATATTGAAGCGTAATCCACAATTTTATTGGTTGCTTGCTTCTAATATGAAAACCATGGTAGCTATTTTGAATCCTAAATAAATTTTAATTTATTTTATAAGCAATAATTCATTGTCATTTCATATTTCATACTTTGCTATTAGTAAATTTCAATCTTATAAATTCACAAAGGAATCAGGAAAACAGACTATACTTAACTTTTTTATCGAAAAGAAATGATTAACTGGATACTTTGCATTAGAACAATAAGAAATAAAATTCGGCTGAAGTCTGCCTCGAATCCACTATTTGATCTGTCCAGGACCATGCTTTAACCATCTGAGCTATTGGGTTCACATGTTTTTCTAATTTATTTACTCGTCGAATAGAAGCAATAATGGATACGATAAACCAATGTCCTGGGTTCGTGTCCCTCTTAGCCAAAAAAAAAAAAAAAAAAAAAAATTGTTCGTTTTTCTAATTCAAAGTAGACACTTATTTAATCATTTCATTTCTATAATATTTCCAAGTCTTTAAAAAAATAA
Organism: Campodea plusiochaeta; assembly: GCA_034698565.1. Taxonomy (NCBI): domain Eukaryota; kingdom Metazoa; phylum Arthropoda; class Diplura; order Rhabdura; family Campodeidae; genus Campodea; species Campodea plusiochaeta. The sequence goes on from JAQIWE010004692.1 coordinate 1,944, forward strand.
TTGAAAAAAAACTATACTTAAATCTCTTATTAATCTATAAGGATACTGTTTAGGGTATTAATTTAGTAAGAAAATTACTAAATCATGACTGAATAGAGAATTTGTAAGAGGAAATAAAATTTTATGAAAATAATAACGAATCACGGAAAGTTAAGAATTTTTTTAATTTCGTTTCTTATATTAGTACTACTGCATAAATAAATTTTACTACTGCACACAGTGCTGTGTACTACTTCATGCAATTTTAGGCCATGGTAGGTTTCGGATCTTATATTGTGGATATTCATTATTATGAAACTGTTTTGAAATGAACAACTTATATGATTTCACTTGAGTTGAAATTGAAATGAATTCCATAAATGTATCGTTAACATGACAAAGTTTGGCTAACTTGTGACTGGATCAGTAACTCACTGAATTATTCTTAATAATTATTAACCGCATATTTTCAGATTTTTTTTTACGCTAGTACGTTTACAAATATATAATTTTAACCTACCGATAAACAATATAAGACAGACATTATCACATTATTACAGATATTTTAAATTTTGATGTAAAATCAATTTGAAAGTTGAGAAATTATGCATTTGTTACACAATAAAACCTATAAACATAAATAAAATAATCATATGCTGAAACTACACCAAATCACTTGATTCAATTATACTTTTGAACCACCTTATGAATAAGAAGCATTGTGGAAAGTTTGTTTCCATCTTCTTCGAGTAGAGAAATTATTGTAAACATGAGTTTGATAGGTTTGTTAGAAAGCTCTTCCAAACTATCCAACTAATTAAATGAGCATCATACTCATGGGATTCTAATACGACTAAAACGAGTGGGCTGGACGGAATTGGATATGCATGTCATATTTCTCTAATTAGTAAATGCTAGCTTCAGGTATATAGAGATGAAATGCTACTACTAATATATAACATGTTTATATATTAAATTAATTATTAGGAAATTAGTTCATCTCTGCTTAGCAATATGTTGCTGAACTTGTTTACTTCGTGTAGTTCTTTGCAGTGGTGTTTTCAAACTGGATGATTATTAGTTCATTCAAATTGGATAATTAAGGTTCTATTGCTATATTGCTCTGATGGTCATTAACATTTTGCGAAGTGTATGTAATTACGTTTCATGATTCAATAGCTTCTGGTGTTTGCGAGAACTCTCTTAACTTTGGTTTTTCTTAATTTTAGGAGCGTTTTAGGCGTAAATTGAAAGATTATTATAGGGGTGTAATCCATGCTGAAAGAGTATTTTTTCGCAGCGGGAATAATCTTTTCCAACACAACTTAACGGTCTCTTGGGAAAACGAGTACAATAGAGAACATAGAAAGTAAAACGGCTTATGTGTGTTGGAAAAGATTATTCCCACTGTGAAAAAATACTCCTTTAAAAGTTACAGTAAATATTTATAGTCAACGAAATCACTTAAAATATAATGTAAAAACAATTTTTAAATAAACTTGTCTTAAGAAATTGAATAAGTATAAAAACAATAAGTATTATATTGCAGTATTGTGTAACCACTTAGGTATAAAAATAATTTCACAGTGAAATGCAAATGTGTAGTTTCTTGGTTAAAGTTTTAAGTTATGTCTTCGTCAGTAATCAAATATCAATGATTCATCGAATTCTAAGACACAATATAAAAATTAATTAATATGAATAATTTTTCTTTGTTATAATTCTGATTTGAAACTCGGTTATTAACACATAATTCTGACAAATAAAAAAATTGAAATAAATGGAATAATGAATATTTTTGTGTGCTTTTATATATTTATATTTTCAGCTAAGTATGTTGACAATTATATTGACTATTGATATTATTGGAAAGTAAAATAAAAATATAAATATTTACTTGTTTTATCACTAATGTTCAAAAAACTTGCTTTTTATGCAACTCATTGTACAGAATTCATCATACGTGTTTACGTTCATTATAGAAAACAATTATGTTTTGAAACAGAAATGTCATTTTTTGTAATATTACAGTATAATCATACTGACAAAGTCATGTAAGCAAAAGTAATGAATGTCAGTTACACTTAATGTTTGTTGTGTGGGAATGTTATGTTCTATACAAATGTCATGCAAGCTTGTTTTTGTTGTAATATACTGAAATTCGGTGCATTATTTTATGTATATTCAGTATTTTTGTTAACTGGTAAAGGAAACACTGTACGAGTAGCTCAGTATGTAAATATGTTTATTAACACTCTGTTTGACATTACAAATATCCTGTTGACTCAGAAACACAATAATTAAAAGAAATTTGCGATAAAGCTGTTGAATCCAACTCAGTCTTCATTCTGGGTATTGTGATACTAAAGGTGATTTTTTGCTGCTTTCAGAATTGTATTTTAAAAAAGTATTTTATTAAGAACTTCGAATTGTTTAATAATATTAAGTTAAAAAAACAAGCTAGTATTTTAAATAACTGATAAGCTTACAGAATGATACACATTAAGTTATTGATGAACTTATACTACTGTAACTCGTACGTTTAATTATAATATCTTTTTCATTAAGGTGAATTCCTTACCTTTCGTTTAGATCTTTATATATGAACATTTTATGTGCAAACAGTCACTTTTACTATTAATATTATTTGTAAGACGTTCATAGTATTTGAACTGCTGATACAATATTATTTAAAACAGAACCATTTCATACAATGGAAGTTTCTATTTCTGGTCCTTAAAATTACAACTCAACTTTTCGTAAAAGTTACTATACTATTATATCACCTATAATCCCCTCAATAAACATGAAACACTCTCTAGAAATAAGAAAAGTACAAAAATTTAATTAACGAACGAAATAAAACTTTCCTCCGACCTTGCATAAGTAGCAACCATTGATTTTATTTCACCAGCAATTAAAGTTTCACATGATATATTATTGCTAAGGCACTCTGAAATTCCAACTTCTCATTTAAAATATAGCATTCTCGTATTCTTAACTTTGTGTTGGCATTTGTAGAATTCCATTGTTATAAATGCAACTCATAAAATATTTATTAATGGTTAGGTTAAGGGCGCGGAGGAAGTCTTTTGTTTCATATCTGAGTAATGAAAAGCTATGAAGCTCTTTTCACATGTAATAGGAGCACAGGGAGAACGTCAACAAAACAACGCTTTAAAGGCTATATACCAAATAAGAACTAAGCAATTTTGACACTTCCTGCTCTTTCAAAGGAAAAGAGAACAATTTAACTACGACTCCTTTGTTGGGAGAAATTTGCTTTTCTATTCTAGCAATTACAACTATGTGTGTACAACAAATACCTTACCTGCTTTTGATAATAGATGAGGATTTGTAACTTTTTGGATGAGTGTTTATACAATGCAAGAACGGATTGTTTTGATTTCAGGTTTGTTGTTTGATTTTGCTGGTAAAAATGAGATATTTGTTCTTTGATTTTATCAGTCTTATTACTATATTAAACAAATAACTACTGGTACTTGGCACATGAAAATTATGTGGACTCACTGTACACTTATTCGTTTCCAAGATGTCATGAGAAGGAACAATGTTCTGCCAAATGCCATGGAGACATTGGAATAAATTTCGTGATTCAGTTTTATTGATTTTAAATTTTGAGATATTCAACTGCAGTAAATACAAGGGCTCCGGAAGTCTTTTTCCTCAGGATTTGCGAGATTGAAGAATATAGCACACCGCAAATAATAAAATAAAACATTTTTTTTATTTCTCCAATAATAATAATTCTTGTATACATGTATGACACCAATTAATCGCGATATATGATGATCAAAACAGGCAATGTCGAAGACGTTCAGCGAAGCGCCACCATAGTTTGAGCGAGCTTTGAAAATTTTGTTAAATTACAAAAGTACCTATTTTAGCTAGTATTGCAATTTTTTTTGTTATTTAAAACAATTTGTTCTGTCAAGAGGAAAGTTGCTAATTGTTCAACCTATAAATGTTAACTTCCTTATTAATTTACAGAATGATTAATTTTTGTAGTGTACAGTGCTAAAATGAAAACGACATAATTAGTTATTTTTGCTGTGTTATTACTACAGCAATTTTCACATAAAAATTAGTTACAGAAACCGGTAGAATTTAAGAAGATTCTAAATTAAAGATACTCAAAAAACAAAAGAATGAAAATAGCTTTTCACAACAAGCATAAAAAAATCCTAAAAAAAGGAAAGCACTTCATCAACACATTGAAAAACACACATCATTTTATTCTTTCGTTGTTCCCCATTTTAGAGACAAGATAAACGACAACGGAATGTGTCATATAGTCAAATTTCCTCTAGTACTTGGCAAGAGTTAGTTTTTTGACCATCGTAATAGTGGAACATTACTGTCCTAATTAACTGTTTACAAGGGAAATATATACTTCTCAATGTTTTCTATGAAGTGTAGAATAATGGTAGCATATGGCCATTAAAGGGTAATGTAAACCACCAAGCAAAAAAAGAGGGGAGCGAGAGTCATGTTAGTAATAACTGTTTTAGAATGTGCAATTTTACTTTCAGGAAACACATAGTAAAATGGGGAATAAATCATTCCTTATTGCCCTTTACGACCTTTAGATTTGCTTTTAAAGATATTATAAGCATGTATATTGTGTATGGTTATGTCATTGTTTATTTCTTAGTTACAAGGCATAAAATGAACGATGATGTAGAGTTATATATTTGACAAAATAGATGTGGGATGTTCAGTAGACAAATTTGGTATCTGCAGTAGTATGTTAATAAAAGTAATATATGTATTTGTTGTATCGGGATAGAACTTGCTGAAACCATACAAACCAATTAACAAAAATAACGTACACACACTCTTCTTTGCCAACTTCAGCTTCAGTTCTTTCTTATCTGCGTGTGTTAAATTGATTGGTTGATGTATAGACTTTCAGTAAACTCCATGAAACACTGCAAGGCAAATTATAGAAAACTCAGACAAAACTCAACTATTGCTGTCTGATTAACTCCAGCAAGCTCAACGAACAATACTGAACCACGATAAACTTTTCCGAACTAAAATACTAGTTAGTGTTCTAACTGGACAGGTGTTTTCATTTAGAATTTCGGAATTTATGTTTTCTTGTTTCCCAGTTAGTGATCATTTTAAATGGCCAGTCCTTCACGGAATGAATCGTTAGGCAAAAAAAATATATATATATGATTTTTTATATATTTCTTATTGTCCTGTAAATAAATAAGTTACATATAAAATGTGATTTTATTTTTAAAATAATTATGTTTAGAAGTATTGAACATTATAATAGTTCCGACATGGATGGCTATTTTCGTAAATCTGCTGAAAGAAAGTTAATTAAAGAAAGCGCACGTAATAATTAGGTAGGTTTACAACTTCAAAAACTGTTCTCGACCTTCCTGAAATTATTATTGTAGATTTTATTCGTTAGAAATATTGTGATAAATAAGTTGCAATCATCATTTTCCTCCGCCGAATGATTCATTCGGCGAAGGAAAATGATACCTAACCGGATGGTAAGAGCGAAAATTCCAGAATTCTGAATAAAAACACCCATCCAGTTAGAATCCTAACTACTGAAATACCTGATTTACTCATACCACATACGGTAAAATCATTTCAAGTGAGGTAAAAAAAACATTTCTGCTTTAAAATATACTTTGAACTATCTTTATTAAAGTCTACCACCTCAGAGAAGCCTGTGAACATTTACTTTAGTTTGTATTGAGAATTAAAATGAAGAGGTTTCCTTTCTTCGTTTCTTACTTCCAAGGAAATTTATTCCATTTTCTTTTGGTTTCTTTCTTTTCTTGATTTTTCTTCGTTTCTATTTCTTAAAGAGGAGAATTGACGATCACATAGTTGAATGTAGTAGAAAAGGAAAAAAGGCAGCAGTAGCAATCCCATTCAATTGAAGATTAAAAAGGGAGGGAGGTCTTTCTTCACACTTTTTTTATTTCATTTTTTCCTTTCTACTTGCAATACCCTGAGGACATTTTGCATATATTTGGTTTGAGAGAATTTAAATTTAAATTTGAAACCCTATCACTGAAACATGGGAAATATAAACACTCTCTCTTTGACACAAGGTGATAATTAAAATTGAAAATGGAGTTCATGAAATTACTTGAACAAACAGCTAAGTCTGTTAATTAGTTTCTTACTAGTGATTAAAGGTTATATAAAAATGTTATAATTACAATTTTTGCAGCAATGTCAGTTTTGAAGTAAAGTTACAACTTGTAAATTTTATTAGTATTCTATTTTAAATGAAGAACATGAAGTACAGTGATTACAGTTTTTTCTTCTTCTTCTTCTGTACGTAAATTGCTACTTTGTTGTTGTTTAATTATTTGCTTATATTATAATAAAATATGTGATTTATTTAAATTATACATTCCAAATCATAATATTGAACTTCATATGTTATATTTGTAATTGTTATGGCCAATGGTCGAATGAACAATAAAGATTTCTACTACAGTAATTACAGGATCCTCAAATTTCTCACAGTCACCATATTTAAAAACTAAACAAGAGCAACTGAAAAAATATTTCAACTTATTATTATTCTGAACACCTCCTACTTCTTCCTATTGTGAAAAGGTAATTACATGGAATTTTCAATCAGCTGTTTCATGTTACCGTCATTACGGACTTCAAAACTTCCTTCCGTAAGCTCCAATAAACTAAGTATTATAGGATAGTCAATAATAGAGCTACACTGCACAATGCACATACCATAATGAAGTGATTTTCAACTCGGTGTGAAAAGTGATCTAACGGTTAAGAGTGAATTTCTCCAATAATAATCCAAAATTTCATTTCGAGTTATTTAGAGAGTACATCCAGAAATATAATAGACGTTGATTTCATATTATATAGTTTCCGAATATATATATTCCAAAACAAAAATCTGAAAATATTTTATTGCAATTAATTTGATATTGCTATTCTGTGGCATCTGTCAATTTACTATAATGTAAACAGAATATGTAAATTTAGCATATATTCTCTCTTATAATTATATTCCCTAATATATTACAATGACTTACTTATTGTAATTATAAATTACATCCATAAAAAAGTTTAATATGCTCTATAAAACTTTCGATAAAACTCCACAAAATAAACATATGACAAACTACGTAATAACACTATTTCAAACACCAGAAAAAAATAACTTCTATTTTAAATTAAACTCTCCATTCCCAGTCCTGCCACGTAAAACTAATTCCAGATTTTTCCTCTAACTTTAGACACCAATACTTTTCCCTAGCCACTAGCACTAAAATTCTATCCATGATATATTGTTTTACAATATATAAAGTTGAAGCCGTTATATACACAGAGCAGTACTGAGTGCTGACCACTCCTGTCGACTCCAACGGTGGCTCAAAACTCTCTGCATGATAAATCACCACGTTAATTAGCGTTTTAGTTATGAATGCATAATGAAGAGTATTTTCAGTGTCAGGTGACATACATTTTCCTAACACAATAACCTACGAAAATTAAAAAAAAAGTTTCTGGTTCTAACTGTTTCGAAGAGAAGTAGTATAGTCCATCATAAACATGAAATTCTAATTAGTATCCATTTCCTCTCTTTGGAGTGTACTTGTGAGATTTGATAGCCTGAAGGGTATGAACTAGATCCAAAATATTCAGTGAAGCAAGACTGTTATTTCATTGGAAGTCTTCTGTAGAATTAGAGAGTGTATGTACAGTAGGAGATTTACATTTTACCTCAGTGACCTTTTGAAGGTTTTAGAAACAGAAAAGCCACTTTTCTACTATTGGATTACTATGCAGAGAGTAAGTAGAGCTTAAAGTTCTCTAGAAAAGAAAAGAACTTTTTGGACTTTCATTTAGTTTTAGAAAGAGATGAATAGGCTGTATGAAAAGATTTACAAAACTTTGGTGTTACTAGCAGTATGTGATGTGAGTTTTAGTTTACAGAGGATTTACTAAATGCAGGGATTTAAGTGGAAGGGTATTTAGAAGTTATTTATTGATATAAGGTTTCTCAGAGTTCATTATAATATATTTCGTTGATAAACATGTCCAATTCTCTCACAATGGATGTCACGGATTATATTGAATTCTGGCAGTATTATATGACCACTTATAAAAACTGAAAAAGGGGAGATCAGTATTGAATATCAAAATAAGTAACTTGTCATCATTGTTACTGATATTGTTGTTTTGGGTATGCAGAAATAATGTTATATCAACTTTAGCACAACTTTTTTTTCACGATTGTTGTATGGTACACTAAAATATATTGGGTTCACAAGAAGTACATCAATAATACAGTTCAAGATTTTCTTTACCAGAAGATGAACCAGTTATCCACTTGCAGATTAGTGAAAGAGCCATTAAAGAATAACAATTAACAGAGAAAAACAATGATAAAAAATATTTAAATGTATATGGTAATGATCGCTTTGTCACAGCTAATTCTGACCTTCTTCAATCATCTGACACATAAAGCTTCACATAAACTAATGCAGAAAAAACATGGCTAATCAATATTCTAGTGTGAACAATATTTTTCACAAAATGGTACAAGGATAAAAACATCACTATATGTATTGTAGTTT
>JAQIWE010004693.1:0-10543 GCA_034698565.1 Campodea plusiochaeta
ATCTGACCAAATTTTTATTTGTGTTTTTATTGTTGTATCGACCGCTAGGGGTAAAACCATCTAAATATTAACATTGTTAATGTTCTATATTCGAATCAAAAGGAACTTTCGGGGAAAAGGCCAGTCTGTTTTCACCAAAACAGCACCTGCTAAAAGTATTATTAATATTTTTAATGTTACTTTTAACTTTATATGATAATTAATTTATTTCCAATATTCAGGTTCACTTGATAATGAAATATTGTGCATTACTGATGAGCAATTTAGCACTAAAATTGTTCTGCTATAAGTGCTATTAAAACTAACTGTGATATAGAACTGTATAAAATATTGTATTGTTATTATAATCTTTTTAAATTAACAGTTTAAACTGTATACTACTCACTTTATATATTTTTATGTTTTAAACTTATTTTCTGCATTATAATTGTATATTGGAACTGATAATTAATATGAAAGAAAAATATTATACACTGACCAATAATTGAAAGTTATCCACTGTTATCACTGTACCTGCTTATTATATATGAAAGGAGCAATAAAAATTCAATTCAAATACTGTTGACCATGTTGAGGAAAAGAGCAATAGAGTTGTGTTGTGCCATATCCGCATTCAACCATTGGAAGTATCAATATTTCTGAATATATTTAATTTAATTTCAATTACATTATTTTTTATTTTATTTTACAAGTTCGTATTGTTGTTGTGTTTCATTATGCATTTAAATCTGAACACCAGAAATGGATCAATCAATATATTTACTCTGTATTTCGTAAAAAAAAATCAACTTTTCGAATTAAAACAAAATCCATGATATTCAGTATAAATTTTGAATATCAAATTTTCAAATTAACAGCAAAGTTGTTATTTAATGTATGAAATGTGAGAATACTTCTGAAAAACCTGCAATTCGTGTAAATGAATATTTATATATATTTGGAAATCACAGAATTTTCGTATTACATAACTGGTTATAAATCCTATCTTTATTACACTAAAAAAATGTGAATACCATGTTTAATACATTAACAAATGCACACATCTGCATATGAATATGTAAACAGGGTGACGCACGGGAAATGGTACAAAATGAAAAGGTCAATACACTGCAATGATATGAGATATACAAATGATAACTAAGAATGAATGATATACATGCTTTACCATTTACGATGAATAAAGTAATATTTACATATTTTAAATATTACGCCATATAAATGGGGGCTTTCTTCATTACCTGCTTTGTGAGTTTTTTTATGATGTTTTCAAATAATTAAATTGCATTTTTGAAGTCATAGAGATCTGAATATTCACTTTGTTTTACTTCAATCAGATGTAAAGCACACAACAAAAAATCAGGAACATTTATCCAATAGTCTGGGCACTAAGAATTTCCAAAAATGACCGTTTCCCTCTTTTTTAACACAGGAGGTGATAAATCCATCACTCCTGTGTTAAACGATAAGAAAAACATGATTTTTATTATTTTATTCACTGCTCAAAAACTACTTGGTGAATATTTCTGAATTTTTGTTGTATGTTGTTCATCTCACTTATGTAAAACATACTGAATTTTCATATATCTAACTGGAAAAGTGAAATTTAGTTATTTGATAATATAACGAATGGTATCACGAAAAACTTCCAAAAAAGCATGACAGGAAGAGTCCGTTTATGTGTCATGATATTTAATATATAGAAATATTTTTTGTTCATCAGAAATGGCAAACTATGTATGTATTCCAGACCTAGTAAACATATACTTATAACATTTGCTTTCAGAGTATTGATCGTTTTTTTTTATTATTTTGTACCATTTCTAGTGCTCCACCCTGTATACGCTCGCAATTACTGCACAGAATAAATATAATAACATTCTTAATATCGCTAAAAGACCTTTATCATTGTTACATTTCTCGCGTGACTGAATTCTCGTGTATTATTTTCTTTTATAAGTAAAATTGGATGGCAATTAAGAAGCGAATAGTTCATTTCAGACCGTCACGCTGACTTAAAGATATCCATTTGGGGTCTCCGATACTTTGTTACGGAATAGCCGGCACAATGTTAAAGAAAATAGCAGTTTTCGCAGTTATTTCTTGTGTTTCCGCTGCATATCCAACTCCTTCGCAAAACGAAGAGGAGTATCAGACGTCTCATTTGATGTTCAACTTTCTATCTCAGTTACATACTCGTTATTTTTACGATTGCAGCACCACCTGGGTATCGACTAGTGAAACAAAATCATCTCATCTTCAACGCAGGTACATTAAGTTCTTAACTGATAATTACAAGGCAAATTTCTTACGAGATGGAAAAACGAAAAACTTTCAATTTTCATATCGGAAAGGCAAAGGTGGGACATTTACGGAATTAAGGGATCCCGATCGTGCAAGAGCCATAACTGAGGGACGCCACAGTGGAAAAGTTCTTCCTGATAATACCGTTTGCAAAATTTACGTTATTGATGGTGATGATAGGATGAACTCCCCAAAAAACATTTTCCGTGATCTCGATGACGAAGTTAGGTTTCCAACTCTTGAAAATGTGTATTTGGTGTGGTTAACTCGTAATTATGATAAGTATTCATGGGCAGACGTGTTAAATGACTTACCGTATGTGATTATTGTTTCACCGAATGTGCACTTTTCTGGTGTTCACGTGTACCGAGAAGATTTCTTTTCTGAACCAAGATTCAAAACTGGAGTGAAACAAATTACATTTGAAGGAACATTATCCCGGAATCCTTTTCCTGCTTTTAATATCACAGTCATGAGTGGGAAATTTTTCGAATTTGCTATTATAAATGAGCGAAGAAGCAACGTTAAGCAATCTTTCAAAGACATAATTGGGATAATGAGAGAATATTATTCAGCGAATATCAGCATAGAATATTTGAGTGGGTCTTACATTTTAGGTAGCAAAATTTATATCGATTATTTTAAAAGTTTATACTATTCTTACACACCTGCATTTACAACTGCTCATATTTCTTTTTATATTTTAGCTCCAAAACAAGTTTATTTATGGGATGCACTTTTAAGAATTTTCGAACCAGTAGTATGGATTTTTCATTTATTTGCAATAATCACAATATATCTCATTTTTATTGCTTTTCAAAGGCAGGGATTAGATATTGAGAGTTGGGTATTACCAGTTTTTCTTAGCAAAGATCTGAGAATACTACCCACTTATTTACCATTAAAAATCTTATTCGTATTAACCATGGCATATATTTTGATAATCAACAGCGCATTTACAGGAAAGTTTTTAAAGTTTTTGCTGCATACTGTACCGGAAGTCAGTCCTCAATCTCTCGAAGATTTAGAATTAATTGATTATCAGTGGCTTGTTGAATATTATGATTTCAACACTTTAGAGTATTTTCTTGTTGTTCAATTCGGACAAGATTATGTAGACAAAGAAGTTCAGTCAGTATATGGAAAACATAATGCTAAAGAATCCGAATCTTGTTATACAAAAGATATTAAAGTAAATCAAGCTTGTTTAATAGTTCTTGAAAGATCTGGTGAAATAAAGTTGAAATCACTTTTAAATTTCACTCCTATACACATGCCTGAAGAATCTATGTCACAACGGTACGTAGGGTTTGGCACATGGCATACATTTTTAGCAGATTCTTTAAGTAAATTTGTTGGATTTATTAACAATGGCGGAATTTATGATTTTCGAATAAGTCTTGAAAATCATAATTTAAAATTAAAAAATAGAAAGGCATTGTTTACAGATGAAGAAAAACCTGCTCTCACGCTCGTAATGTTCAGATTACCCTTTATAATATTAATATTCGGAATTGCTGTAGGCATGTTAGTAATGATAGCGGAATTAGGAATACATACTTAATTTTTCAGTTGAAAGATAGCAGCAAAGTGTTTAGCGAACATGAGAATTTCATAGATTTCATTATTTTTTATTATTACATAATCTAAAATCAATTTGCTGAGAAATCTAAGTTGTGAACAGTTTTTTATTTATAAAAGTGAATCATTGAACATGGCATTATTAGTTATCAAACTCCTTTAGAGTAATTACAGTATCTGATATGTTTTTTGTTATTACAGTTAATTTATTCGTTCAAAACATTTTGTCTATTATATTAAATGAGTTTTTGAATTTTTTTGAATTTTTAAGAGTATACGTTCAGCAATATTACAATATATGCGACCGAAACCACCACACCTTTTGATCACCATTGTTATCAAAACTTATTGGATTCAAAGTATGTAATACTGTGAATGAAATTTCCACTTATTGTACAGGTTCCCTGCATTGTGATTTTGTTATTGTTCAATATATTGCATTTGTTGTATTTTATGTTAATAATGTTTTCTTAATGTAATAAATTTGAAATGTAACTATTGATCACTTACTATTTGTTTTCTTTCTTATAGATCCAGAACTATTTATGTGAACTAATATACAGTATACGAGGTGCGGCAGAAAAGTAGTGAAACTGTTTTTATAGAACTCTTCAGTATCAATTTTATTAAAAATGAATTTTCTATCCATCAAGACTGATCTTTTGAAAAGCTATACACAAATTTTGGTATTGTTACCTCTCCTGAAATTAATGCTACAGCTGCTTAGCTGACAATATTTTCAGTATCTGTGTTGCAGCATTTGTTATTCTGCAGACATTTTCAATTTGAAGAAAAACTTATTTTTTATTTTATTTTTGGGAATATTTAAAATAAGTTAACATAGATTCTGTTCGGGAATACGAATGCCCTCTTATTAACATAAATTAATATGTATATATATTTTTTTGTCACTGCAACTCAAAATGAGGACCACCAAACACACAAAAAAATCAAAGAGAAAATTCAAATCAGAAATGACAAACTCAAAATGAAATTGTTTGAATTCCATTTTTACAATAATATTCTGCTGCAATATATGTTTTATTATAGAGAAAAAAAATATTTAGAAAGTAAGTTTAATGTTCTATATTCGAATGAACGTGAACATCCAGAGAAAAGATCAGTATATTTTCATCCGTACAGTAGTATCTGGCTTATGTACAGTATGTAATATGCCATTGCCACCTTGGTTTAAAATTGAATTTAATGCTACATTAAATATTACAAATGGCAATTAATTACCTCTCAAAGAATGTCTAATTTTCAGGCACAGAAGAACATGCTGAGGAAAAAGCAATTTGTGTGTTTTGTCATATATAATAATGATTTAACCATACATTGAATGTATCAATAGATCTAGGATATTTGGTGTAAATAGTGCCTGTGATTATAGTCTTGCATTCAATGATTCTTTTTTACAAAACTGGATTGAAGTTTTATTTTTACTATAGCATCAAAATGTTAATGTCATGTTTATATATTAACAATAGGTCACATTTACGAAAAAATATATATCTAATTGTTCATATATTGGTATACGGTTTCACGTCAATAAAATTGGTAATACGACTTTTATATTCTAGTGTTATAACTGCCATGCATGCAATTGCTGACCAGAAAGAATATCAATTATTAATGTCACTAAAAGGTATTTATTATACATCTACCTTAGCATGACTTATATTACTCAGAAATCCAATTATATTTTTGTTTTTACTCTAGAAAAAAGAAAACAATGCGAGGGCAAAGCCTGAGCGTGAAATTTTTGTGTTTTTCATTGACAAAACTGCCGATTTAAACAATTTTTGCGGATTAAGATATTTTTCAGCAAAAATGCTGTATTTTGAAAGATTTTCTCATATTATAATGGAAATTTTGTTATATATTAGGAGAATTTTGTTATTATAAATTGAAAGACTGTATATTATAGAGTTGGCGTCGCCCACCCTGATTTTAAACAATGTGGGCGGTCGCACAACCTGCCGCCTGTTCCGGAGTTCATGAGGAAAAACCAGCCCTTAAGCTTAAAATGTTTAGATTGGATTTCATAACTTTAATTTTCGAAATTTCTTTATTCACTTTGTTTATAATCGGTGAATTAAGGATTTCAAATTAATTTTCAGTATCAAGAAAGCGATACATAATCTTTACTTGACACAGATAATTTAGTTGATTTGATATTTCATTGTCAAGTCAGTTGTATTCTGAATATTTTCTATTTATCTGATTCTGCTTAAAATGTTATTTTAAAGTGAAATTTTCTATAATGTAAATAAATGCATTGTAAGTAACCGTATACTAAACGTTTATTTACTGACTTACAAAAATGATATCATTATAAATGAAATATTGTTAATTAAATATAAGCTAGAAGAGCTAGAACTGGAAATTTGAACTTAAATTAAAATACATTCAGTTTTAAATCGTTCTTCAACTGATAATTATTAATAATGACTAATTATTTGCAGAAAAAATTACAGATTTGTATAAATTCAGGTTCAGCGAAAGTAGAACAAAAAAACCTCCCCAGTACATTGTCATGACCTAATGGTTCTTCTATTTATTTTTATATATTTTCCTAATGTGAAAAAGTTAATCAGTACATTTAGTTTAGAACACATAGTTATTCCTCATACTTAAAAACTGTTTCATTTTTTATTTTTGTTTTATTTTGTTTTCTGTTTTATTTATTTTATCTGAATTGTATTATTTTAATATATAGAAGTTTTAAAACATTGTTAATAATGTATAACTTGGTACAGTGTAATAAAATCTTATTGATTTTACTGAGTCGTTGCTTTCTTCCTTATTGAAATCGGACGCTCTCTGATTCACCTTAAATTTTCATAAATTTTAATTTTTTTATATATACATGTATTATTAGTTTATTACTAATGGATCGGAACTATATAATTTGAGAGGATGACAAAAATTTAAATTTTTGGTTCAAAGTAAAATGGAAATTTTAACAAATAGTAGTAACAAGTAAAACGGAAAGTGTAATCAAAATCTCATGGGCGCCAGTATATTCTATATTGGCACCCCCGATACTTTCAGTTTTATACTATACTATATAATAAGGAAGAACATGGAATTCTATTATTTTATGAACTGAACAATAAATATTTATTTCACAGATCCTTCATATAAGTTAAGACACCATGAAATCGAAATCAAATTTTATTACTAGGATGGGAATATGGTCCCAATTTCACAACCTTCAATTCTGAATTTTTCAAAATATTTTTCAATTCACATACTACTTTGCCAGTTTACTTTATTTGTAAATTTTTATTCTGCCCTAATAAACAATATTTTATGAACTTATTTGAAAATAAATAATTAGAAGCAAAAAAACTCATTGTACCCCGTAACTCACCATGTTACAGTACTGGGCCTTTCGAAATGGCGGATAGAGACAATATATCACCCTATAGAATATACTCAGTAATTAGCCAGTGTTCTGACTGTGCCTTTTGCCTTTTTTGTACAGAAAAACTCGGTCCAAGAAAAAGCAAAGGAGGTATGAGGTTCAATCGACAGCAGTTGTGTGGTAATTGGTTTTTATTTGCAACATTTCCTTTTTTTTACAAGTAAAAAAAATCTGTATTTTTGGATGAAATGTAAAACGTCGAAATTAATGAAGTACATAAATATAAAAAAGTATTTTTGTATTGATTTTATGTACTGTATAATACATATTTATTGTTAAAAACATTAGGTTAACTAACAATAAGGGGTTTGTATCAGTCAACATTTCAACACAAGTTTAAAAAGTCTAGGTGAATATCAGTATTATTAAAAATAACATAACATAAACTATTACGAAAATAGCTTTATATTTGCTTTTAACATAATTGCAAACAATAATATTCCAAGTAGAGACACATAACATTTTATGACTTTATGATAAGACTTATAATATACGAGGGTGGGCTGAAAAGTAATGCTCATATAATACCATTGTATAAAATATATTAGCCCCCCTTGTATAATATATATTAGCACTAATAAAAAATGCTTTTAGCAAATTAAAACTATTACAATATAGAACATTGAAACAATACATTGACATTTATTTTTATATTGATATATTAATACATAAATTGAAAATTATTCATGAACAGAAAATTATGACAAATTTATTAAACATCAATAATTTAAACTGTTTTTTTAGTTATTATCTGCTAACTATAAGTACCATGAAACTAAAATTATAAATTCTTTAGATTAATTCGAAATTGCTAATTCTGAAATCACAATAATGATACTTAACAAAAATCCGACTATTAAAATTATGAAAGGCAACCTGAACATGACCAATTTAAGAGCAGGTTTTTCCTCATCAACAAAAATAATCTTTCTATTTTTTAATATCAAATTATGATTTTCAATTGATAACCGAAAATCATAAAATCCCCCGTTATTAATAATACCAACAAATTTACTTAAAGAATCAGCTAAAATGGTATGAATAGTTCCGAAACCTACGTGTTCTTGTAAAAGAGGTTCATCAGGCATATGTACAGGAGTGAAATTTAAAAATGATTTAAATTTTAATTCACCTGATCTTTCCAGAACTGTTAAACAAGCTTGATGAACTTCAATATTATTTGTGTAACAAGCATGTTTCTGATCAATGTGCTTTCCTGATATGCGGTGAAACTGTTGTTCAATATATGCATGACCATATTTTTCTGTGAGGTAATACTCTAAAGTTTGAAAATCGTTATATTGTACAAGCCATGTATAATCAATTAATTCTAAATCTTCAAGAGATTGAGGATTAGTTTATGGTACGGTGTGTAACAAAAATTTCAGAAATTTTCCTGAAAATGCACTGTTGATTAATAAAATATATGCCATGGTTAATACGAACAGAATTTTCAATGGTAACTGAGTTGGTAATATTCTCAGATTTCTACTCAGGAAAACTGGTATTAACCAAATATTATTAACTTCTAATCTCTGCCTCTGAAAGACAAGAAAAATAAAGTAAATAGTTATTATTGCGAATATGTGAAAAAGCCATACTACTGGTTCAAAAATTCTTAAAAGTGCATCCCATAAGTAAAATTGTTTTGGAGCTAAAATGTAAAAAGATATCTGTGCAGTTGTAAACGCAGGTGTGTAAGAATATTGTAAACTTTTGGCATAATCAAAAAAAGCTTTGTATCCTATCGACTTAGACGAACCAAGGAATGCTATGTTTATATCCGCTGAATAATATTTCTCCATTATAACTAAAATCTCTTTGAAGGATTGCTTAACATGTACTGATTGCTCGTTTGACACAGCAAAATGTAAAGTTTTTCCAGAGATGATTGTTTTATCCAAAACAGGAAATGGATTCCGGAATAATGTATTTTCAAATGTCATTACTTTATTGCCGGATTTGTGAAACAGATCAAAAGAGAAATTTTGTCGGTACACATCAATTCCAAAAAAAAATCACATTTGGTGAAACTATAATCACATGGGGTATATCACTGGACACTTCGAACCAAAAACTGTTTTGATAACTGTAACTCAACCATACCAGATACACATTTCTAACGGTCGGAAAACGAACATTGTTATCTAAGCTGCGGAAAATATCTTTTTGGCGCTTAGAACGAGATATGAAAGTCCAAACTTTCAAATTCACTTATCTCAAAACAATAAAAAGTGGAGTTGCAACACTCTAGCACTAAAGTAGCGATTAATTAAAAATCCTAAAAGTTTTAACCAGATTTATTTCGACTGTTTTTAAAGCACAGCTAACTGATCTAGTCATAAGTTATGAAAAATGAAGAAAACAATGTTAAAAATCCGAATTTTACAACGTTCTATAACAAAATACTCGGACTTTTAAAAATGTTACAAAAAGAGATAGCCTTAGAGACTGAAAATGAGGAAATTGCGTTCGGGCTTCACCCTCACAAAAAATGATACTGTATATTACTTCTCAAATACTTTTGTTACGTTAAATGAAAAAAAATCTTAGAAAATAAGCATTATTAACTTTTTGTTGTAAAAGGAAATGACAAAACTTAATACGATGTAATGTATACGTTTCATTTACTTCAGTACTTTTTCATTTTCCGATGTAGTGAAATTGGCGATGTTCGTTTCGAAGTATTAAACAAATCAGCAGATCATTTTGAAACGAAAAATGAGAAAATTGCCTATTTTCTGGGTATGAGGAAATATAACGATTAGTATCATATACTGTTTTGGAGCAGGGATGGGACATGGGAGAGAGCTGTTGAATAAACAAACATTACTCAGTAACAAAACTCAAAGTACCATACCAAAGAGTCTGCGAATAATATGAAGTACCAATAACAACCAGAAGTACAAGTAACAAATAAAGTCCGAAGATATCATTGTCACCCATAAGGAAGGGCTATACAGAAATCATCATCATCATCATTTATTGTAACCCTACTGTTTTTTTTTTTTTTTTGAGATTTTTTTATTGTTTTTTAGCTTTTATTCCATTTCTTGTTGATATAATAATTCAGTACTGTAATAAAGTTGAAATGTAACTATTAATCACTTACTATTTGTTTTCTTTATTATACCATTTCTGTAGACTAATTATTTTATCTATCTTAGTGCTGAAAAGTCAATTTTCCCCCTTGTCAACAGTGGCGAAAATTGACTTTTCGCCACTGTT
>JAQIWE010004694.1:0-10543 GCA_034698565.1 Campodea plusiochaeta
ACAGTTTTGTGAACAGCATGGGATAAGACTGAACAGCACTCCCACGTAGGCAAGCTGTTCGGTCTAGATTGAGACAAGTATCCCACCTGCGCCGACACGTAGTTGTACCTACGAGATCAGTGATGGCCACCGCCTGGTTGAAATTACTTTGTTTGTAATGTAAATACCTAAGTTATTAATATGTGCCATATAAGTTGAACAACTACAATAGAAAATATCAGATTAACATAAAGATCTAAAAATAAATTATGCTGTTTCTTTTGAAAATCAAATTATTTTTATTCCATTAACAAATTATACAGGTATCTTCATTCAGAAGTATTTACTATTACAAGTATAAGTGTGGTATTGTCTGAATTTGATTGTGATATTTAAGTTTCTATACTTGAATGAAAAAGGTTTGAATAATAATTCAGTTCTTTTTGTTTGTTTTGCTATCTTCAGTAAACAAATATTATTACTTGAAATATGACATCTTCCAGTAGTTTTCAGAATGAAAAAGAAAGACTAAACTAGACAAGTTTTGATATATTACCATTACCAATAGCAATTACAAAATTTGAATATTGCCTAGCACCTAATTTTTTCTCTTCTCGTTCCAAATTTATTATAAGTTACTGTATGTCATTATTTCAAGTATTAAGAAAACTTCCATTATATTGAGTGGTATTTGACTGTAGAGGGTTTGAATGGAGAGTTTACATGAACTGACCCCCTCTTCACCTGTTTATATTGTCATTTATTTAGAGTGCGATTTTTTCTACCCCATGGTTTGATACCAAAGAAGTAATATCACAATTAACAGCAACATCACAAGTTGATTTGTACTGATATATCAACATTCCTACCACTCACAACATATTGTGGAATAACAACCATACTCCTCAAGGGGGTTTATTTCTCCTTTACAAATATTAAGTCTCTATGAGGTTTAAAGTAATTCACTACTTTTCAGCACTTTAATAGTTTGGCCTATATATTTTATTATTAACTAATTGTGTGAGAATTGTGCATGGTTTTCAAATATATAGTTGGATGAGGCAACAAAAACATATTGTACTACTGATAGCATTTTAAAATACCATATAGTATTGTATATTGTATCATATATATCAGAAATAAGAAAATTGAAATTTCATTTATGATGTTGTTGAATTAATGCAACTAAATTGTTATTTATATTTTCAAGTAAAGGTGTTCAGTTAATTAGTACTTACTCTGGAGGCTTTATAATAATACATTGTATTTAATATATCATTGAGAATTGTGAAGAACTCATTTAAACTTTATCAACAAGATTCAGCAACACTTTTTTGAGGAAATGTTTATTGTAATTTTATGTTGATAGATTACAGTGTAATTTGGCAATTTCATTTTTTGGTAATTTTAAAGTTAACAAACCTGAATTAACAAATGAAATGAGAAGCAGTCAAACATTTAATCCTTTAAACTTCAGAGAATTGGTTGTGGTTCAATTTACTTTTATTCTAAACACTACTGACAAAATCTGTAGTGTTTACAATAAACTACTTGTAGTGTTGCAAATGTCAGTTAGTCAGTGTGTTTTTGTACTACTCCATCCTATATCATTTTTCCCTGTCACTAACTAGAATTGTATTGAAACACTACAAGCTTATCTTATAAAACATGGTTACTACGTAGTTACCATATTTGAAGAATTTGTTTGAAATTCCCTAAATCACTTTAGAGTAAAAGTTGAATATAGTGTAATATTGTAACTTAGAAAGTTTTATTTAATCAAACTAACTAAATGTTATTTGGAATCAAGTAGAATAAATAGTTATGTTGTAGTTATTGTGAATTAATACCAAATGCATTTAAGTAGTCGGAAGAGATGCAAATACATAAGTTTCACCACTGATAAAAGTAAATTATAACTATTATCAGTAAATTATATGTATAATTTCATTTCTCACACAGATACCTGTACTAAAATTCATTAAAGAAATATGTAAATTGTAAACTATGCTAAAACTTTCATTTCATATATTGTACTGAATCATTATGCTCAGTAATACTTGCAAAATAAAGAATATAAATTACCAAAATAATTGTCAAAATAACAAAACAAATTCAAATCTTTACAAATGCTGTATTATTTTATTTGTAACGAATTTTTAGTCTGAAAATATTGTTCATGAGAGTGCATGTTTTTGTGACTTTATAATTAAAAAACCTTGCATACATATATATCATTCTTCAACATTGAAATTGAGAGCATTTGTATTGAAATCAAATTGAAATATTTTTTTTTTGTTTCAGGTAAAGCGAGTGAAAAACAAGGAGAAACCACTTTTAAGACGAAAATCTGAATTGCCTCATGATACATACACATTAAAAGCATTAACAGATCATAAGAGAGCAGATGAATTCCTTGATACTCCACCACCTGATGTTAATCAGTGCTAATAATTCATTACAAATTCATCAAAATATTACATAGCACAAAGTGGTAGTGATGGAAAATAAATGGTGTTGGGGTCACCTCAATCAAAAGGAGAATAAAAAAAGCATTTTTGCCATTCATAGTGTGCCAGAAGAGCCAGTTTTTTCATTCGAGACAATAATTTACAAGTGTTGCGTGTGTGCTGGGTTCCTTGCCTTAAATCAAATGCAACACCCCCTCCCCCTCTCTCTCCCCACCATCCCCCATCACACAATATTATAGTTGGCATCAGCATAAGGTATCCTTGTGCCAAAACAAAAACAATACAACTCAGTGAATTACATTTTAGTAGGGGACATTTTTTCAAACAGTATGCAATCTTTGGGGCACTTTTATATTCCTTCCAGGGGTCCTAGGCATCATTTGGGTGGAATTTAAAAATAAATTTTTTTTGTTGGTTATTTCTATTGAAGCAATCAGAGTTCAAATTTCTTTCTTATTTTGTGAGCTGGACTTTTGTTTTTTCGTCATTATCTCCAATTAAGCATTCCTTTTCTGAATGTGATTTATGTTTGATTAGCTTGAAAGAAATTTGCCAAAGGTTATTTTGCGGGTGAAATATATATAGAATGCATATATATGATGCATATATATGTATATATACTGTTCATTTCCACTTTTTATTTGTTACCAAAATGATGTAGTTTAAAAGTACTGAATTTGAGATTGTATATCCTTTAGTTTTATGTAGCTCCTAGTCCGAGTTGCTAGTTTGGCAGACCAAATGAGGCCCTTAGTTGGTTCTCCATGTTTCCATTGGTGCTTTTTACAGCAAAAAACAGAAACTTCTTACAAATTCTAACATTCCAAATCAAAATGGAATATTAGATTTCCTTCTATATAACCTAATTTATTAGGGTCAACTGGGATAAGGTTTAAAATACATGATGAATGAATGATGTGAAATTAGGATTAAGATTACCTTTACATAAAAACATGTTTGCCCCATTCTTTGAAAAGTGTATGTGGTAGAGATACTCTTTGTACTTCCAAAAGTTACGGGAGCTTTTATACATAAATATAAGAATATTATTTAATGACTAAATATACCTAAAGTCTTTCAAAGAAAGTTGTACTCAGAATATACTGGCCAGTTATATATGACAATACTAAAAGTCTTTAATGTTATGTTCCAATCATACATTGAAGGCATTGTTTTCTTTTGTACATATTTACTATGATGTTTTTTGGAAATGGCAACAGAATTGTTCCGTACTTTGTAGTAAATGGTATTTGTAAACGTATAAAATGTAGAAATGAAATTGTTTCTACATCTTTTATTTCATTTATCTTTGTTTATTCCAATTACTTAGCCCATGTTGATCCTAGTAATATTTATAAATCAAATCATGCAATGGAAGAACATTAGAATGAGAATATATGAAAGACAGTTTTATTCACAGCATTTTGTTGTTTAGAAAGAGGAAGTGTGTATGGGAAAATTATTTTCATAATATCATTATTTACTCTTTGTATTATTTTTTAATTTTGTTGCAATGAATGAGCTGAAAATTAGTGATATATATTATGTATAGATTCCTATATCTGCAAAGCAATCACAAACATGATTATAAAAAGGGGGGTAGTCTATTTTTATTTGGTGAAAGATTTTCTTTTGTACTGTTTTGATATCTCATTGTCATGCTAAAAAAAACATTGTATAATTTTTAAACATCATTTTGATTGTTAATTTATTTATCAGAGATTAATTTAAATTCATTTATGAATAGTAGAGTTGATTGTAAACTCTACTGTGTTTTGTTTTAATGCAAATGAAATAATTTTTTGGCAATTTTCCCCAATTTCTGTGATTTTTATTGATATGTTTCTATATGAAATGGCAGTGCCTTCACAGCCATGGAATTTATTTGTTTAAATGTAGCAATACCTATTACTTTGTTGGCACCAACAGCTTCAAAACAAACCTGCTTTATTATTTAGTGTACCTGGCTGTATACAACATACTTGTGAAAAAATAAATATTTGTAAGAAGCATCAACATAAAATCAGTGTGTTTCATTTCCATTGTGAAGTGGTTTTTAATACCATACTTTATTAAAGAGGGTAGGCTTGAAGCTTTTCTTGAAGTAGTCTTCAAGAGAATTGCAGTGATTGAGTGACATGAATGTATGATGTCACAAAGTTTGAAGCCGAGCTTCTAGACTAGAAGTTTTCGTCTTCAAAAACTGATCTCGAAGCCGAGGGATTCAAGATAAACCACGCCCCTTTTAGCAGACGATTGTTCAATACGGTGCCTGATAGTTAAGTTAAAAGTGAGTTTTCTGAATTAAATCGTAACTCGTCAACTAGTATTTACGTTAGTACTCAAAATTAGCTTGTGTTTGTTCATTTTAAAAATACGAAAATATTCTGAAATTTATATATTGGCCTAATCAAACACTTGTTTTCTAGAATCCTGTCTTCTGACAAAATTTCAACATTTAAACAATGTCATTTTCAAATTCCAGTTTATTCCACCATAAGTTTAATTACTAATTTTGTATTCATTTCTCATGTGTTATAAATAAGCAAGTTGATAAACAGTGAAATGCATTTGGAAATAAGAACAGAAGAAAGTAGAATTCCACTACTGAAAGAAAATTCAGAAAAAACTTAATACCAATGAAATACTTCTAGTTCTCTTTGCATTTTTGTATGTCTAAACTATTTAAAAGTCCATCCACTGAAGGAAGTATTGTTTTCCAACTTCGTCTTTTCAAAGTGCAGTGGAAATAAAATAGTAAAACCTTGTGCTGTTAGGTCAAAATGGAACATCTGTTACTGGATGGACTATATATTTTGTTTTGACTTTATTGTGAATTTAGATTTTCTTTATAACTTAGCATCTCTCATTCAATATGTTTATCCAGCTATTCTATAACATGGAAATGAAGAAAATAAATTGTGAAACAATCTTCAGAGGCAATTAATTGCCGGGACAAAACTATTGAATTTTCATGATTTAATGGAGATCAAATAGGCCATGACTGCCCATTATATGACATATTTCATGTAGAGAAGAAGCAAGGATACAACCTTTTCCTGCACAGTTAATTTTAGGTTAAATAGTAATTATTTGCAATATATAAATTTGCAAAACAATGAAATTCAAAACTGCATTATCAGTTTAGTTTGGAAAGGATGATGAAGGAAATAAAACAATAGTAGATTATTTAACACATAATATAATTTGAGGATCATTACAGAGTTAATTACGGTAATCTCTTACAAAATGCAAGGCTCAATTTCAAAATATAAGTACAGTACATTAAATATAAAACAGTGCTATCAAACATTATCACAGTGCATTGCTTACATTATAAGTTAAATCACAGGTGCCTGACTAGAGTGTTTATTTAAAGTGTATTTCTTCAGAGTTTATTCCAACTGCAGTCGAAGTAATAATGCTTTTAATCTCCTTGCTTCATAAGTAACAGTATTTCTTCCCCAAGTTTCATGAGTTTCTTCTAATGGATGTTCAATAACAGTTTTTACATTTCTTCCATAAGCTGAAGAAAAAGTATGTTTATTTTTATAGCCTTTTGGATTTTTAAATTAATTATTGTCACGTTACCTTCACAATGTTCCAAAAACTGAATACATTCTTGAAGTACAGAGTCTTGGATTGTAATCATATGTTTTGATAAGTTTTCAATCATTGATAGGAAACAACGTTTGGAATAATACCTGTAAAAGAAATAATAATAACTTTGGTTATGAAATATATTGCGATGAATATCAATTACTCATTAGTAGGAAGTTTATATTAATTTTTGCAGCCTATCAATGGTTCTTAGGTAAATATATAAGAAAGTCTAATATTTCTATATAAATATATTGAAGTGAATAGGATAAACTGCACTAAAGAAATTTGCTGTCTTCAACAAATAATCAATATTTAATTACAGTATTTTACTTTTTCTATATCACCAAAATTTATTCCAAATCAGAACTTATCATATCATAATGTGAACTTCTAATATCTGAATAGGCTATAACTTTTTGCAAATTTTAGAGAATGATTATAAAATAATTTGGGGTTTAGAAATGAAAGAAATTTAATCATTCAAAAATATTTGTTGAAAGTTTATGAAACAACCTAACCTTTGTGTGAAACAAGATTATAAAGCTACTTTGTAGTACAGAAGTTAACTGGACAGTCATATCTTTAAACAAAAATATAAAAATTACTTCATAGATAGAACTTACCATGTATCTGTTCCTAGTTTCTTATTGTATGGTTCTAAACTT
The DNA here is from genome assembly GCA_034698565.1 of Campodea plusiochaeta. Lineage (NCBI taxonomy): Eukaryota > Metazoa > Arthropoda > Diplura > Rhabdura > Campodeidae > Campodea > Campodea plusiochaeta. Next base: position 6,719 of record JAQIWE010004694.1, read on the forward strand.
TTTATAACTCTTGAAATTCCAAACTCATAATTTCCTTTTGCACAATATAAGGTTCTGTAAATAAAGCATAAAGTTTCATAAGACTCAATTCTATTTTAAATTAACAAACAATAAATAATCCTGCTTTGATTTACTGATTAATGGTTATACCAACTAATTATAAAACAGATACTGCAATGCCATTCACATTAATGAGCAATACAATAGTACAGAAGTGTGTACATTTTATATATGTTAATATTATTTTTCAATGTTTTCTAAAATAACAGCAAGCCTAAAGTACAGAAAATCACAGAAATTGACTTTCAAGATAAATAAGACTCCCAAGATACAAGTAAGATCTGATCAAGTTACTAGTTTTTAAAAAAAATGTTACAAGTTTGGAACCAATACTTCTCTTAATTAATTTTTTCACCAAAATCGACAGAGAAATTCATCTTAGGTTCTAAAAGATTCTAAAAACACGAGAAAGACAAACATAAAAGAGTTGGTACACTTTCATTCTGACTTATTCAATTATAGTATGATCCCCATGATGAATAACTTACCCAATAACTAAGTTAACAATACACAGATGAAATGCTTTTGCTTCTGGATCTTCATAAGCTAATTGTTCTTCCTCTTTTTCTATCTTTCTCATTAATTCTTCAGCTTCTTCATTTTGAGATGTCATTATATAAGAAACACATAAATTTGCCAACACAATTGCACTTACACGAAGAATCTGTTCAAGAAATACACAACATGAGAGCTAAATCACCACTTCAGTACATTGTAGGAAAAACATTTCAAATTTTGCAATTAGAAAATAATACAGTATTATCAGTTAAAGGAACACAGGAAAATTATCTAAGTTAACATTAGTCATACTCTATTTTGTTATCTGTAGTCTGATGTTTAAAGTTTCATTCTACATCAAAATCCATTTTTTCTGTTTTGTTTATAATATTCTTCTTCGTATATTTTAATGATTTTCGGGAAAAAGAGTGATTGCAATGAGCCCTACCGTTTTTCAGATACAACCTAAATTTGAAAATAATGACATCACTGTAGATAATAACGTCACTAAGAAACTTTCGGAGCTTATTGTCAGCGAATAAACTTATCATTCTTTTTTCAAAAATCATTAAATAAATTGTTTTATTTATTACAGATATTTGGTAATGTCAAAAAGCAAGATATAAATATTTACTAGAATATAATGAATGACGTCACTTGCAATTTCTTACAGCACTTGTATGTCAGGACCGGAAAATAGTAGCGGAATAATTTTTACACCAATAATTATAGAAAATAACGAATTTTTATTACAGAATTTTTAAAGGAATTCTTTACTCTTTATTGAACTTTTAAATTAATAGAGTAATAATATTTTAGAAGGTCTATAATTAGGCAGCTTTAAAGAAAAATATTCAAATTAACACAAGTATATTACTCTATTACAAAATAATTTTGATATAAGTACTTAGTATTTACATTATCATAATGTTTTTTGACAATAGGTTCATAAAATCCAGTGGCTTCCTTAAATTTGTTTTCCTGCATGAAAAGCACATGAGCAACATTCAATTTCCATGTATCACTTTCATTACAAAATTCCACTGACTTTCTGAATATTGTTTCAACTTGTGGATAGTTGTCAAGCTCCCAATAAATTTTAGCTTGAGCCATTAATACTGGAATGTACCTGGAATTAAGAGAGTTATTAGAGGTGTCATACTATTTCTCTTTCTCCAAGTAGATGACACACAAAAAGACAGATATGTACATAACTTTTAGAAAATGATAACTAATGGTAATATTATTACATAAATATATTTATACAATAATAATATATAAAATGATCTGCACAATTTTCAAACATTTACATTCGCTGCTTTTGATCATAAAATTTTTGAATTTGTCTTCTGCTTACAGGAAGAGAAATGGCGTGACACCTCTAATAGCAATATGTACATTTAAACAGAGTAGTAATAATTTTTTACCGTACTCTTGTGTGATATCAAAATTTTAAATTCTGAATGCATAAAGAACTTTTTCTTTTTGAAACAATCAACATACATCATAAAATTGTACAAGTCCCACAAAAAACTAGAATGAGCTTTAACATAATCATATTTGCAGCTAAAACTAATGACAAACAAGAAGGCAAAAAATAAGAAATGGTAACCAAAATTGAGATTAAATACTTAAATTCCAACTAAAATAGTAATCTACGAGTTACTCTGATATAAGAAAGCTCGCTAAAATTTATTTTCAATCTTCTCATGCAGTAATATTTCATTTTGAGAACTCATGAGTTACTTTAAGTACCTAGTGTCACAAAACTATATCATTAAGAAAGTTCTTAAATACATCTTCAATCAGATAACTTCAGTATAAAAACTGTTAATTTTAGTAAATGTACAAATATTTCCTTACGCTTGTAAAGCATCTTCATATTCACTAACAACTTTCTTGACTGCATCATCATCATGATTTTGTCTTGCTTCTTGAACTTGTTTTGTTAGTTTTCTTAAATTCTCTGTTTGTCTCGATGCTATTTCATCAAATCTTCTGTATGCTTCTTCTGGAGATGTTTGTTGAATAATTAATGCCTCCAGGAAATCATATAAATGCTGAAAACAATTTTATCATATGGTAATTATGACGATTTTAGAAAGAAATATTAAAAAATTAACTCCTAGAATTTGTTTATGTATACAGTATCTCGATATTATTTTGGAACATTAGTAAGAAAAAGTTAGTTTATCTCAGTTCATTTATAACATTACTTATTGAAAATAGTTAGTTTATCTTAGTTCATTTATAACATTACTTATTGAAACCTAAACCACATTTAACTAGTTAACATTACACGAAAAGACATAATAACAGCAGTGCAGTCCAAACACTGTAAGAGTTTGAACTTATAATAACATATAAGTATTTCTCTGCTAAAGATGTTAACCTTATCTTGACAGATTACAATAATAAAATGTAGTTCAAAATATACCTATAAATTCTGTTTAACATTTCACACAACCACCATATCACTATCTTTCAAACCAAATTTTAATAACAAAAAAATTCCTCTTGTAGCCTACTTACATCAGAAAGATATTTGTATGTGAGATTCGTATATTCAGCCATAACATCTGCAGCCAAATCAAAATATTCGTATTTACAATAAAGTAAAAGTAAATTTCCAAATGTTTCAGGTGGGAAAGGACTGTTGTTTAATAAATACTGTAACTTCTCAAATCCTTCAGTTGGATGTGTATCCATATTTAATAATGCTTGATTATGTAATGTAACAGCATCTAATTCTTCTTGTGAACGAGGTGGCATATCTGTTAATGCTTCTTTACTTGCTTCAGCTACAATGAGAAGATACAGTTTCTTGTATGTTATTTTTTATATTTATTCCAGAAGAAATATTGGTGTTGTATTGTAAAGGTAACTTCTAATAAAAAGAACTATATTACTTCTTTTCTGGAAATTACTTCTAACTATTTGTGAAACATGGTAATTTAATAAAATGTCATTTCATAAATTACTGTAACTAAGAATCATGTGAGAATAGATAATTATATAAGATATTTACATATCCACTGCAGACTATAATACAAAATATATAATAGCTGGTATAGTCGTTCCAAAATCTTACAGACTGGTTATGTCTTCAAACTAAATTTGACAGGTAAACCCATTGTTGACTACTTGTTTGGGTAGCTCAAATTATGTATTTTCTATACAATTCGCAGGCTGGTCAAGGAAAACAAATAAGTCAACAAAGGATTATCAATTGTTGGAATGTCAGAAACACCCTTGATGGGTTAATCG